>NMUG010010157.1:0-11046 GCA_002855965.1 Monotropa hypopitys | reverse complement strand
GCCCTAGTGTTTGCCGTGCTCGAACGGCTATGGACGGTCCGGTATAGCCGCCCGCTTAACTATCCTTGGTGATATATTATCTGGGATTACCCCGGTAAAAGTATGGATGATGGGACAAAAGTGATTGGAGGTTTTCAAGGTTTAGCCACAAAGTGCGACCTTAGAAAACTAACCTACCGAGTAACCATTCTACCCAGAAATTCCGAGAGATTTCCTTCTCTAATATTTTCTCCAAGTGAGTGAAAGATCGGGTAGAAAAGTATAACCCGTGGGAGTCGCGTGAGTACTTGGCACCATTTCTATTTTTGCGGTGCATAGTCATTCCTTGTGTAGTAGGTAGTTGGCTTGTAAGTCTTTTGCAGGGTAAACATGCTACCGCACTAGCCTTGGTGATTTGGGTCTAAGTTGGGGTGAGTGCGGCATTCAGGAGATCTAAGCATGAGTGCGATTACGTGTCGTGGTTGTAAGCCCAATAAAACCCCAACGATGACCCCGTGTGACTAGCTATGGCACCAACTTGGGGCCGAAGGAGTGAACTTTGGAAGCATGACCAATGACGAACAAAAAGGATGATGGAAAGACCTCATACTTGGTCGAGGCATTGGGTGGTCGACATTCCACCCCGGAGGTACTATTTCTTCTCTTCCTTCTCTATTTTGCAATCTTAACCGCACGAGGATGTTGCTCACTTTAAGTTGGGGGGAGGAAAGTATATAGCGGCCTAGTTTAAATTTTTTTTAGGAAGTTCTTCACGTGCTATAAATGTTTTGCCCTCAATTGTTGTCCTATATCATGGTTGGCAAGCTCTATTCTAATTCATTGTCCACGATAAAAACCATGCTTAAATTCTCATGTGTTTCAATGATAAATCGAGTGAAAGGTTAATTGTGTCGCATGCATCAAAGAATGGCGTTTAATATCTTGAAGCATTTCCATGCCAATTCATCTCATTCTTGCATTGTGCACCAATAAATTCTCGCATTCATACTCATGTAGTGTAGGGCGTAAGCAGCATTGTCGATCATTTATGGCATACACTAGGAGAGGACACAAGGCAATTTTGCATGATTAAAACCACTCATGAGTCTCCATTGTCCAATTTTTTGAGCCTAGTCCGTGTCCCATTTTTTTTTTGAAATATCCTAGGAAACCGGATGAAACGGAGGTAGAAAGTGGTGCATTCATGGTTGGTAAATGTCAGATGTGTATCGGGTGCCGGGAATGAGGTTGCACAGAAAAATGAACCAGGGAGCAATTTTCAGCAGCGGGTACCGGTCCCCCAGAAAGGCGGGTACCGGTCCCTCCATGACAGAGGACTCCAAGCATTTTACGGGTACCGGTCCCCCAGAAAGGCGGGTACCGGTCCCTCCCTGTTAAGTTGGAAAAATTTTTAAGGGGACCCGATTTTAATTCCCCTCCAGCCCTCTCTTTTCCCATCTCTCCCATTTTTCTTCCTCCCTGCGATTCCTCTTCCTCTCGAACCCTCTCTCTCTCAGACTCGATCTCTACCCCTCCGACCACCTTTCTACCCCTCCGGCCACCTCTCTCCTCCCCACATCTAACCTCTCTAGCCCTCTCTCTCTATATCCAAATGAAAACCCACAAACAAAAACCCTAACCTGCATCAGACTCCCCCCCTGAAAATTCCACCCACTCGAAACCCCCTACCCCTCTCTCCCAACCACTCGATCTCACCCTGTCTGCCCGAAAAATTCACCCGAGCACCCTTGCCCTCTCACAAATCAAGCTCCCCTTGCGGCAGATTTTCAGAGTTTCAATCGATTTCATGGCGCGAATTTTGCCCTCACGAGTCGAAGGTACCCTTTTCTCGATCTCTCCTATGTTGTGGTTATTGAGTATGGTGGTTGTTGGGATGATTTTGGGGGTAATGGCTAGAAGCAAGGGAGTGGGCCAAAAACTCACGGCCTCGGAAAAGGGGAAGGCTATGGTCGCCTCCTCTTCTAGCCCACTCCCATTGAGCCAGAGTGGTGATTCTGAGGGTGATGAATAATCCGAGGAGGAAGCGGAGGAAATCCGCGATGAAGGAGAAGAGCGCCGCAAGAAGAAGAAAAATGAATCCGATGCGTAAAAAGCGAAGGAACAGAAACTTTGGGTCCGGAAGCTTGTAACCCGGAAGTTCACATGTGAACGCCAACTGGACAGAGCTGATTTGGGCGAGCATGCAATTGTTGATACGGTAAGGTTTCAAGGCCTTACGTATTTCTTTAGGCCCGTCGAGGGATATAGGCCCAATATGGTGATATCATTTTATGAGCATATGCGCATACAAGAGAATCGAGTCTTTGACTCAAAGATCGGGGGCGTAATCATCACAATTACCCCCGATGTTATCGCGCGATATATGAATTATGAACGGCCGGACCCCAATGCTTGTACATTTCCTAAAGAAATATGGAACAGGGACCTTGAGCTTGTGGTGAATACAATAACCGATGACCCTGAAACTTTCAACCCACGCACACGACGTTACGTGCAAGGCGGGTTGAAGGAAATGTACCGTATCATCAACAAGTTGGTGAATTATAATCTGAGCCCATTCTCAAAAGAAAAAACCCCTTCGAAGAGTGATGGTGACCTGATATATGTGTGGGGATCGAGGTGGGATCGAGGTGATTGGGCGTTGTATATTTGGAGGCAAATCGAAGCATTTCGGGAGAAGAGTGCGGCTAATGGGAATATCCCATTTTCTGCCATGATTACCGCATTGTGTATCCAAGCGGGGGTGAAAGGAAAGGCGGGTGAGAAGATGGTTCCTGGCATACCTGGAAAGATTACCATTGCATCCATAAAGAAGAGCATTTCATTGTCAAGGCCATCGGATCCGGAGGACATGGGTTCATTGCGACCTACTGCGCGGAGTGTACATGAGCGAACCGAGCAATGGTTCACCATGTTGGGGAACCGACAAGAAACAATCATGAAAGAGCAAAGGGACATTCAGGAGAGGTTGAGAAGCCAAGGGAAGCGACAAGGAAAATTCATGAGGATGCTACGTTGGTTGGTTGGACGTGAGGAGGAGAGGTCCGACACCCGTTACATTGAGCCCGATCCGGAAGTTGGTGGTGAAGAACCTAGGGAGGATTCTGATTGACGATGGGGCGTAGTGTGTTTTGATCAGGTCACGTTATGTTGTTTTTTTGTTAGTTGACTGTGTTTGTTGGGCCGTTTCACTAGGCCGGTTGTTTGTGTGTCGGAATGTTGGGGCGGCCGGGGTAGTTGACCGAGCAAATATTGTGCCGCACCCTATTTTGCGTATCCCTTTTTATTATGTTCATGTGTCAGAAACAAACCAAAAGTCCTTGTCGATCCTTTTTGTTGTGCTGTGATGTGATGATCGTAACTTATGGCTTGCACTTACGGAGTTTTTGAATGTTATTCCTGACTTTTTGGCTTAATTTTTGGTGAATGGTGCATAGTTTAACCTCGTTCATCGTGGGTCATTCTTGTATGTTTTCCCACGTTCATGTTTTGGCACCATTGTATGGAATGCCTGAACTTTCATAGTGAAATAATCGAGCGATACAATATGACCTACGTGAGAGCCGGAACCAAGGTTCATTAATTTGCAAGTGACATGAGATACCGTACACTGGTTATAATTGTTTTGCATGAGGCTTGCGCATACATTTTTTATTTCGTGGATATTTTGTCTTGTTTAATAGCTTGTCGACCATGTGGGGAGGGTTAGTCACATACACGTATACACGTTCTCTTGTTCTTCCTCTTGATTGTATAGTTGTACGAGGACGTCCAATGTTCAAGTTGGGGGGTGTGATTAGCCCCTAGTTTTGTGTATATAAGGGGATCACTTGTCCTCCTTTCTTTACCTTTGGTACCTCTTTTTGGTATTTGTTACACATATAATATGCTTGTCGGGAGTTTACGGATTTTCAGATTTTTCTCGTCCAACAAAGAAGAATACGTTCATCGGCGAAATCCATGGCCATTCCGATTCCCGGTCACAGACATTGCACAATGCGTGGGAGTGCCAAGGATATCACGAAGACGTTGGTTGCGAAGACGTGCATCCCGGACCATCTCCACTGCTGCAAAGAAGAAAAAAACTGAGAAAAGGCAGAAGGGACCGGTCCCCCAAAAAGGCGGATACCGGTTCTTTTCAGGCAGAAAGGCTGGGAAGAGCAAAGGGACCGGTCCCCCAGAAAGGTGGGTACCGGTCCCCCTAAAGTAGAAAGGCTGGCAAGAGCAAAGAGACCGGTCCCCCAAAAACGCGGGTACCGGTCCCCCCTGAACAGAGAGCCTGGGAAGAAGCAGGGTACCGGTCCCCTAGAAAGGCGGGGACCGGTCCCTTAAGACATTTTTGCTGATTTTTTTGTATTCGATTTGGGGTTCATGTGGGGGCAATTTTGTCCAGTTTTGGGATATTTTTGGGACCAAATATATAGGGCAACCCCGAAATTGGGTGTCCTAGTCTTCATTTTAGTTACTAACTTATGTTTTAGGAAGGAGCTCCAACCTCTCTCTACCTCCTTGCTCTCTCTCTCTCTACATTTACTTTGAGTGTGGTTTGGATTCAAGTGATTTACTCTCCATTAATGATGTAGGTAAGTTTCTCCTCTTTCCATTAATCTAATTTGTTGCACCATTAGTTTTATACTTGTAGTTGTCTTTGTTCCATGAATTAGTTGTGATGACTTTAAATCTTAGAATGTGTGAGTAGTAAATTGGTGAAGTCATGGAGTAAGGGGATTCCATGACTTGAATGACTTATGCACATTCATTTTTTATTGTTAAGCCTAGGTTTTACTTGGGACAATACTTAGCTTAGGTCAAAGCTTAGGGGTGTTAACCCTCTTGATCTTGTGTTGACAAGCTTGCTTGGCACACTTGATGCTTGGGGCTATGACCCTCCAAGTGTTTGATAAATTGTCTAACACAAGTTAGTCCCTTGAGAAACCTAGAGCTTAGCCCAAAATGATCATCCTTGTTTATCTTCCGAGCAATGGCCTTAACTTGGCCTTAGCTCGAGTATATTACGAATGTGCGTGGGTCATTCAAGTCTAAAATACCCAAGCTCCAATGACTTTGCCTCCTTAAATTAGTTACTTTTAATTCATCTAGTATAATTTAGGATAAATAATCGAACCAAGAATCAAGGCTAGCGTCCTACCGCTAAACTATTTGCAAAATCAACTCGAAACTTGAGTAACAATTCCGTTCCCTGTGGATACGATCCCGTACTTATCGGGTATTATGTTTGCAACGATTTAGCCCTACGCTTGGGGTTTTGTTGTTATTTAAACGATACTTTTGCGAGCAAGCACTACGGCGTGACTCAAAGCGCTAAGGCGAACAGTGCTAAGGCACCAGGCAGCTCAGCACTATGGTGCAGCTCAGCACTATGGTGCAGCTCAGCACATGCTACGGCATAATTCAAATCGCTAAGGCGAAAAGTGCTAAGGCACAAGCAAGCGGAAAGATCATTATGATGAAGCACGGCAAAATTCCAAACCAAACAGCATTAAAAATAAAAGCTGAAAAGTCATATTACTCATCCATTCAATAGCAAAAATAAAACAAACACCGAGCTCTACCGGTAAAGGTAGTTCATAGGGGATGAAGAGAATCAAAATTTATGCTTGCTATTTTTCCTCAACGTTCTTGTTGGTCACTCCCTATGTATCAGCAAAGGCGATAGCATCATGAACTATCGCGTCCACTCCATTAATACTTGGTGGATCTGCTGGGGGAGCATTGGGATTCTGGGAAGTGACCTCAACTCCCAAATCACCACCTTCTTCACCAACAACATTAGAATCCTCCATAATAATCTCGAACTGTTGAGTGCTAAAATCCAAGTCTGGGTATTTGCTGATGCATTGACGTCGCATCTCCTCAAAACCATCAAAATAGCTCGACGTCACCCCCTCCATATGCTCTTGCTGCTCCTTGATCTGGATCTCCCGAAGCTGATTGAGACATTCTTCAGCCTTGATCAGGGAAGCGGAAGCTTTCTCTTCTCCTTGGATCTTCTCCGCAGCAACTGTCTCTAAGTTTTGAGATAAACGAGCACAATGAGCCACCTCTATTTGTAATCTCTCCTCCTCTGCTTTCAACTTCCCTTCAACAGTAATTTTCTCCTCTACCAACTACTGCAACTCCATCTCCTTCTTCTTTAATGCCACCTCAGCAGCGCTCCTCTCGGACTGAGCTAACCTAATCTGGTGTTGAATGTCACTCCCCAGATTTTTAAACCATATTTTTTTTGAATTAAAGAAATGCAAGAATACTTTTTCCATAGACCAATCCAACAACAAAGGGGCCGTGAGAGAAAAGAAGTACAACATAGCTCTTTTTACAAAACATGCGGAAATATACCCATAACAGTTCTTTTTCAAATGGAACTTGCTTCTGATAAAAATTATGTTACAAATTTTTTAAAGAAAGGGAGTGCCCGTAGTCTACAAGGGAAAAAAGAGGGGAACCAAAACAATGATTTAGCATGAAGTATGCTTCTGACCACAAGGACTAGAGCAAGCCTAAGACAACCCCTCTACAAGCAATCCGATCCTGCAAACCCTGCAAAGAACTGTAGGAAAAAGGATGAGTCATAAAGACCCAGCAAACATGCAACTATTAAGTGAAGATGCGGTGTGGTGAATATGTGCAAAATGGGTGAATCCTACAATGCAAACCCAAGCATGTTCTCAATACTCACACCCAAGATCATCAAGTCCGATCACAAGTCTATGTAACCACACCATATTAGTCCTGAACACACTCGCATCTATAGAGAACCTCTAACCTTCGCATCTATCCAAATATCACAACGGAGAAGCCAAAACCTTCTAAGTGGACAACCAAACCTCAACCGGAAAGAAGTCATTCCCAAGTACCAAGACCACTATACAAGGTCACTCCACGAATATAAATCTGCCTCGTACATACGAGTATTCCAAGGTCCTTATCCGAAGGAGTTCGTTATCACACAACCAAACGTTGCCTAGGCAAGGCCAACCAATACTCTCTACAAGAGTCCATTACCAACTAGTAGTTTGTTTCCCTACTTAACCTCAAATCCAAGCATACCAATGCCATACACATTGGCCTAACCGCAACGAGTACGAATGCCACGAGTTGGCTCCAAGCCTCAAGCTATCAAATGCCACGAATTGGCCAAGTTATCAACACTTGCTAAAGCCACGAGTTGGCTAGATTCTCAATTCTTGCACACGCCACGAATTGGCTAAAACCACACGAGATGAAAGCCACAATCCACAATTATTCCCATCAAGAACCCTCTCAATCTCCTTCTATATATACCCATATATACATAGATAGATAATACACATTGGTGAATTTATCATCTTTCATCTTTAGTTGGTTCAATTCCCGGCTCGGAACATTTTAAAAAAAGGCCGCAAGGGATTCGAAACCTATAGGACGAATTCCAAAATAGGATCTACTATCAAACCTTGGGCTAGTGTAGGTAACCAGAAAACCATCGAGCCGTTCATCGATTTACAGTCTCCTTGACTAATTCAAGGGTTGACTAGCTCCCGGGTGAATCACGAATTGATTCAGGTTGTCTCAACGAATTCAAGAACCAACCCCACACTCGAATGATCACGAATTGGCCCGAAGATCACGAATTGATCTAGGTAGTCTCAAAGAATTCAAGAACTAACCTATACACATATGTGACCACGAATTGGTCCTATGATCACGAATTGATCACCAAGTCCTTTTGTATTATTGTTCGTTGGTTAATTAATATAAGTGAGTTAGGTAAGTTTTAGAGTTTAAGTCGATGGAGACGAATTCTCCAACACGGGCAACGAATTTGCCACGAGGGACGAGTTCCCGACTCTAGGTGACGAATTCACCCAAACACAAGCAACGACTTTGCTAACAAGGGACGAGTTCCCAAACCAAGGATGATGAATTCACCCGATAGGACCATAACACACATCCAAGGTCTAGGAACGAATTTCCTAACCTAAGGTGACAAATTCACCAATCTTCAAGTCCTTTACCTCTCATAGGCATTTTGTCAAACATCAAGGGTGCCCTCGGCACCAAGGCCACTCCAATAGCCAAGACCACATTTACATTTGCCGACGAATAATTCAATATTACCGTGTTGCTCACTAAGACCAATACAAGGTCGAGAGTGTATCCTATCTCCTCAATTTCAACAAAGCCACCAAAGTACCCACATCACTAAAATTTCCCAAATGATCGTCTAGTCACACGCTCGGCCCAATTCACACAAACTCGCATTCTAATCCTACCGAGGATACTCAATCATACATGAATGCGAATCAAATTATACCAATTTCTCAAAACCGATCATTTATTCAAAATTGGGGCTTTTTATGAAATCATTAGATTCTTGATCTTTAAAAACCTTAGTGAGCTACACACACAAATGCACGAAATAGTAACATGTTTACCTCAACGCGCGCGCCGACGACCCAAAATCCTAGCCGCGCCAAACTCCGATACTCGCGAACCTATGTACATCAATGGATAGAGGACAACGTTAGGAACAATGTTTCTAAAGACCAAAACACGAGATGATCACTTTAGAAAATAGGACTTACCCGAAATTTGAAGAGTGGATTCGATATGCACGTCACCGGATAGATCGCGTCGAGGTGATCAACGTTAAGCCTTGACAAAAGTCCAGGGGAGGCCCGGATGACCTTCCAATCCAAGATCTTAGCTTGGGCTCCAATGGAGTCTTAGAGAGAGAAGAGAGAGAAGAGATAGACTAGGTTGGACCAAATGAGGGAGGAGGAGTCTCTCAAGCCGAATTTAGGCACCAAACGCGACCTAGGGGTGAAATGACAACTTTGTCCCTCATTAAAACACAAAAGAAACCACTTTTCCACACGCGTCGTCCGGACGAAGCTCACCATCGTCCGGACGAAACCCACCTTGGTCCGGACGACCACCTCCATGGTCTGGACGATACCTCCTGAAGCAAAAACATGAAATCTGGAACCTTCGTACGGACGAGACTTGCCCGTCGTCCGGACGACCACACCTGAACCATTTTGCATTCTCTCTACTGATCTCGTTCGGACGAGACTCGACCGTGGTCCGGACGATCACTTCCGAAAATTTCCAGAAATTGTTAACGCGCGATTTCCGAACGTATTTCAATCATATCTTCTCTGTCCGACCTCCGATTGAGGTGATTCAAGTCGCGTTGGATTCGTAATCGAATCCTCTACCTCGTCCTAGGGTCAACCACCTTAAAATCGCACTAGGATTTTAAGATAAAATAAATTTAGATTTTAACTCTAATTTAAAATACGAATCGATATTCCGGAAATTCCTTTTTGAAATACGGGTCGCTACATTGAATATCCTGGTTCTTCCGGAGCAACTCCTCATACTGCTGTGAAGACTTAGACACTTCTTGGGCTATAAAGACACCCTTCGTGAAGACCTGGTGTAATGGGAAAATAAGAACTTTGTAAGAACACTTTGCAAAATGCCAGGGAATGAAACACATGCGTAACTCACCCTGCTAAGCTCAACCAAAAACTGCTGACATATGGTCGCTGGTTGTTGATCTGCTAAATATTTCATATCGGCCCGAGAAGCGATACATTTGGCCTTTAAAAGGGCATGGTCATCATCAAATAAAATCATGGGCCCGTCGTCTTTTACTTGGGCCCCCACCACATTGCTTTTGCTATCCTCCTTGGAGGGAATCAGTCTTTGCTTTTTCAAGTCAGCCTCCGAGGGTGGCACCAGCTTATTTGTCGACTTTTTGGCCTTACGTTCCTCTGTGAAAGGGACTGTAGCCGCAACGACGCTCAGAGGAAGGGCCAAAGAAACGACCTGAGATATACCCTCAGTGGTCCTCTTCCTCTTCCCAGCAGCCTAGCCAGGGACCAAATCCCCTCTATCTGCTTTAAGTCGGGCCAAGGCCTCCTTGCTCAGTTTGGGAGCCATTGTTTGATCTGACGTTTCTGCAATATCAACAAGAAAGTAAGGGATTAGCTCACATCGAAATCTGGGGGGTACGGACAAAATACCTCTCTCTAAGAGCAATGCCTCACTTCCGACTTCGGGACCAAGAAGATAGACAGAAAGACTTTCTGAGGAGATGAGCTGACCAGGGTCTTTGACACTACGGTTTTCAACGCCCTCGATGAACTCCTTTTGCTCTAAGGAAATAGATGGGTTTTCCCTTGCTGAAATACATGAAGTAAGTGATTGTTAAGAAATCTAATAAACATGGAAAATTGTACAATCAACTGAAATAAGTTGCTCAATACTCACAAAGTGACGTGGGTATTTCCCATTTCCTCTGTACTCGGGGAACGAGCTCATCTTCCCAGCTCTGGGACTCCCACCTAGAGCCACCGATGAAGAAAAACTTGTTTTTCCATCCCTTGACTGCTGAGGGCAGCTTTCCAACCACCGACCGAGAGTGAGGTCTCTTGCTAAAATACCACTAGCCTTCGGTAGAGGGGACCTCTTTGAGGGAAAATAAGTTGCAAAAGGAGGACACACTCAGATATTTTTGACCATCAGACGCAGCTAACCACAGGATGGCACAGTTGATGAGGAGCCTATAGCCATTAGGGGCCAATTGCCCAGGGGCAAGGCCAAACCTAGAGAGAACTTTCCTTATAATTTTTGGGAAAGGAAGCCGTAAACCAGCTTCAAGGGCATCCTGATAAATACAAATTTTGTCAAGATAACTGTCGCAAGCTCTCTCATCCAGACCGGGAACCCTGAGGCGGACAGATTTGGGGATTTGAAACCGACGACGGATAACCTCTAGGGAATCAGAATCAATAATGGAAGAATGGGAAAAGGCGGAACAACGGAATTTTGGTCTAGAACATGGCCGGATGAAGGATTGTTCAGAAGTTCCCACCGTCTCGCCTTATAGGGGAGTACCAGTTGTTATAGCTAAAATTCTACCCCCGCGACCCACAAGAGACGGTTCCTCCTCTGGATCATCGCTTATAATTATCGTGCGTTCTAGGGCAGACATACTCCTAAGGTTGCGGAATCAACAGGAGCAAGAAAAGAAGA
>NMUG010010156.1:0-11046 GCA_002855965.1 Monotropa hypopitys | reverse complement strand
CTTCGATTTGACTATCAAAAACTCAACCATAAATCCTCAAAATTTAAACAGATGATCTTTATCTATCCTAGAACAACATAACTTAAACGAATTTGAACAAGATTACCTCAATTGAGAGAATTAAATTCTCACAAATTGCCGAAGGTTTCCTAATTTGCCTCAGATCATCTTCAACCTTTAATGACTCTGCAACTCGATTCCTTACTCGAACAGACCCTCTCTTAAGCTTACTTCAAACACTTGCTTTTGATTCCTCTCCACGAACTCGAATTTGGATGATGAGCAGATGGGTTTTACAAAAACTCCCAAAATCTGATTTGATTTGTATTTTTATAGTATGTAATTGACACTCTTGTTTTTAACGATTTGAACACTTGTAAAATGGGTTTAGACAGCACATCACATGTATAACTTAGTTTATATCGATCAGTACACGTATCATTTCATCCTTCTCGCATTCTCCGCCATTGTTACAGCTCATCAGAGCTCTGTCGATTCATCCCAAAAGCTCTAGATATCGGTATCTTGAACCAATCCAAGTTACCTCCAGCATACCGATTTCTAAGGTCCCGGTTGCCAACCTTTCTAAGATACCGGTATCTTGGCTAAGCCAGATACCGATATCTAAGACCAAAAATTCCAAAATTTCTAGAATTTCCTCAAAAATTTCCCAAACATCCTTAATTATTTTCTTAAGCCCAAAATTTATTTTAAACCTCATTTATTTATTATTTTACGGGTACAGGTATTACACGGAGCGAGCTATCATGATCAGGTGGTCCGGCTGAAGAAGACGTTCTTCAAGAAGGGTTGGGTCTACGCCATGGTCTCAATGGGAGTTGAAGATCGTGTTGCAGCTATGGGGGAAAACCCCCTCGCGAGGTCGGCCAAGGGTGGAGTTTGGCTGAGATCCTCTTCTTTGGCTCGTCCTGCTGCTGGGACCGAGGCTCCGCCGGCACCTCTTGTCGTCGGGGTCGAGGCTACCAGGACCGAGGCCGCCCAGACCGTTCCTGCTGCGGCCGACCCTCCTGCGAATTCGGCTGTCTGATGTGGCTTTTGCATCTTTTTTGTTTTTGCTTTTGCTTGTTTTTGGACCGAGCCGACCTGTGGTCGATCCTAATCTTTTGAATGAACAACGTTTTGCTAAGTCTTTTGTCTGCACGGCTGCTTCTTTCACTCGGTATATGCCCTTCTTCCCCCAACCGAGATAAGGGGTTTGTTGTGGCAAAACTTTTATCTCAGCTCGGTAGCATATTATAATAGCTTGTGCTTGTGAGTTGCTCCGGCTCAATGCTGAGGTAACACTTGGTACACTTTTTAGATAAATGAGAACTTGAAATTCTTTTTCGGCAATTCCACCGAAGGAATGTATGCACGTTTTACAAATAAACGACAACTGTGAGCCTCTTCGGCAGGCCCACCAAAGAGCTGCATGCATATTTTATAGACGAACGGCAACTGTAAGCTGCTTCGACAATGCCACTGAAGAGCTGCATACATGTTTTATAGATGAACGACAAATGTAAGTTGTTTCGGAAATGCCACCGAAGAGCTGCATTCACATTTTATAGGTGAATGGCAACTGTAAGCTGCTTCGGCAATGCCACCGAAGAGTTGCACGCATGTTTTATAGATGAACGTCAACTGTAAGCTGCTTCGGCAATGCCACCGAAGAGCTGCATGCACGTTTTATAGATGAACGACAACTGTGAGCTGCCTCGGCAAAACCACCGAAGGGAAAGATAGGCAAAATTTGAGATGAATTTTGAGAAAAGCCAATTCATTGATTCACGGGGGCCCTAGGCCAGATTACATGTTGGCTAATGATAGTACAGCCTCAAGTTTGTAGCGTTCCACGACCTCGGTATTGGAGTGACGTCTAGTTCTTCCAGTCGGTAAGCCCAAGTCCCTGCCTTGCCGACCACTCTGTACGACCCTTCCCAGTTGGGTCCGAGCTTGCTGTCTGAACTCTTTTTCTTGTTTCCCACGACCTTCCTCAAGACAAGGTCGTCAATCTTGAAGGCCCTTGGTCGGACTGTTTGTGTGAAATTTCTTGCCACTCCCTGTTGGTAAGATGCTAGTCTGATCCTGGCCGAATCTTGTCTTTCTTCGGCCATGTCTAGGTCCTTCTGAATTGCTGCGCTATTGGTTGGCTCGTTGAATGCTTCGGTCCAGATGGTTGGCAACCCGGCTTCCAATGGGATGATTGACTCCATGTCGAAGGCTAGTGAGAATGGAGTTTGCCTTGTAGAGCGTCGAGGAGTGGTTCGGGAAACCCACAGAATACTAGGAAGCTCTTCGGCCCATATTCCTTTTGCTGTTTGAAGTCTTCTTTTGATGCCGCTGTCAATCGTCTTGCTGGATGCTTTGGCCTACCTGTTGCCTTGTGGGTAGTGGGGAGTGAAATTGTAGAACGTGATTCTGTGCTTGGCATAGAAATTGGTGAATAGGTCCCCCACAAACTGAGTGTCGTTGTCTGAAATGAAGGCGTATGGGATGCCGAAGCGAGAGACTATGTTTTTCCAAGCAAATCTTTTGACATCTTTGTCTTCTATAGTGACTAGCAGTTCAGCCTCCACCCACTTGGAAAAGTAGTCTGTGGCAGTGATCAATAATTTGAATCCTCTTAGCGCCGTAGGGAGCTTGCCGACGATGTAAAAGCCCCATTGAGCGAAGGGCCATGGACTGGTCAGAGGCATTAGCTCTTCGGCTGACTGGCTGATAATTGGGGAGAACCTCTGACAGGCGTCACATTTTCTGACTATCTTCTCCCCGTCTTCCATCATCTTCGGCCACCAGTATCCTTGCGAGATGGCTCGGTGTACAATAGATCTCCCCCGTGTGGGCTCCGCAGCTGCCGGCGTGGAGCTCCTACAATACTCCTTCTACCAACATTGGATGTACACAGAGGAGGTACGGTCCTGAGAAAGACCGTCTGTAGAGCTTCTTCTGAGGACCTAGCTAGAACCGAGTTGACTTGTGGACGATTCGGTGGGCTTCCCTCTTGTCTTCTGGTAGAGACCCGTCCTTTAAGAATGTGATGATGGGGTCCATCTAACTTGGACCTTGGATGATGAAAAAGATGGTGGATGGCTTCGGCGCTTCAATGCGCGGCTGATCCAGGCTCTGGATACTGATTGTCCTCTGCTCTTTGACTTCTGTTGCTGAGGCCATTCCTACTAGAGCGTCAGCATGAACATTTTGCTCCATGCCGACCTGCTGGATTTGGCATTGTTTGAATAGCCCCAGCCTTTCCTTGGCTTTCTGCATGTACCTTCATATCCGATCATCTCGGCACTCGTAGTCACCGTTGATCTGGTTGACTACGAGTTGAGAGTCGATGTAGATGCTGAGGCTCTGGATTTCCAGCTCTTCTGCAGCTTTCAGTCCGGCTAGGAGGGCTTCATATTCTGCTTCATTGTTGGAAGCATTGAAGTTGAGCCGGAGGGAGTGTTCTGAGTGATGCCCTCAGGAGAGATTAGGACAACACCGGTCCCATTTCCTCGGCAATTTGAGGCGCCGTTGACAAACATCCTCCACGAGTCCTGATTTGGCAGTGACTGTGGCAGGGTCTGTTCGGCAAGCGTCTCTTCGTCATGAGGCTCCTCTGACTGTGGAGAGAATTCGGAAATGAAGTCGGCCAGGATTTGGCCTTTGATGGCTATATTTGACTGGAACTTAATGTCGAATTTGGCTAACTCGACGGCCCACTTGGTGATCCGGCCAGATAGGTCGGCACGTTTAAGCAATGCCCGAAGGGGGAACTCGGTCAGGACCACAATAGTATGCGCCTGGAAGTACGACGCCCGTTTCCAGGAAGCAATAACCAGAGCATAGGCAAGTTTTTCGAGAGTAAGATACCTAGTTTCTGCGCTGATGAGAGACTTTCTTAAGAAATAAACTGGGAACTGCTCGTCCCCTTCTTGCCGAACCAAGGCTGAGCTGACAGCATACGGAGTTACAGTCAGGTAGAGGAACAACTCTTCCCTCGGTATTGGTTTGGAAAGAAGGGGAATAGAGGAGAGATATTCCTTGAGATGGCCGAGAGCTTCTCTGCATTGATCGGTCCAGAAAAAGTGTCGTCGGCTGTTCTTGTTTAATACTTCGTAGAATGGCCGGCATTTATCTGAGGATCTGCTGATAAATCGGTTGAGGGCTGCCGCCATTCCTGCCAACTTCTGAACTTCTTTGAGGGTCCTGGGATCCTCTGACTTCTGGATGGTTGTGATTTATAATGGGTCGGCCTCAATGTCTCGGCATGTGACTAGGTAGCCCAGAAATTTGCCTAAGCTAACACCGAATGCACATTTCGAAGCATTGAGCCAAAGCTTGTTCTTCCTGAGAACGTTGAAGATGGCCTGAAGGTCTGCCAAGTGGTGCTCTTTGGCTCTGCTCTTGACTACCATATCATCGATGTAGGCCTCCATGATGTCGCCGAGCTGAGAGTTGAACATTTTAGTGATCATCCTCTGGAAGGTTGTCTGGCATTTTTGAGGCTGAAGGGCATGACCCTGTAGCAATAGAGACCTCTGGGGGTGATGAAAGCTGTCTTCTCTTGGTCTGGGCCGTACATCGCTATCTGGTGGTACCCTCGGTAGGCGTCCATAAAGCTCATTCTGGGATGTCCGGCCGTTGAATCGACCAGCTGATCTATCCTGGGGACTGGGAAGCTGTCCTTTGGGCAAGCTTCATTGAGGTTAGTGTAGTCTACAAAAACTCTCCACTTGCCGGTCTTCTTCTTGACCACCACCATGTTGGCTAGCCAGGTGGGGTAGTGCACTTCTCTGATCACCTGGGCTTTGGTCAACCGGTCCACCTCTTCTTTAACTGCATCGGCGTGGGCCGCCGCCGACCGTCTAGCCTTATGAACGACGGGTCGGCACTCCGACCGGACATAGAGGTGGTGACGGATAAACTCTGGATCTACTCCTGGCATCTCATAGGGTGTCCAAGCGAACACTTCAATATTTTTCTTCAGGAGGTTGATGAGATCCTCCTTCTCAGCTTCGGCCAGTTGGGAGCCGACAAGAAAGAAGCGCTCCGAATCATCGACGCTCAAAGAGACAGTAACAAGGTCCTCAATGAATTTAGCCGAGGCACTTGTACCGACGTCCTCCAGCACCGGATGATCTGAAACCTCCATCCAATGAACCTGCTCAGGGGTGACTTTCCCTTTGACAACAGCGATGTAGCACTGCTTCGCGGAGGTCTGGTCTCCCCTGAGCTCTTCCACTCCTCTGCTGTCGATGAATTTAATGATGTGGTGGTAAGTGGAGGCCACTCCCTTAATGATATGGACCCAGGTTCGTCCCAAGATAGCGTTGTAGGGTGAGGGGATATCGACCACCACAAATTCCACCTCGGTAGTGACCGAGCCAATGGTCACTGGGATAAAGGATTTTACCGAGTGGCCACACAAAAGCCACATTGAATCCTACCAATGGCACGTCGGTCGGTAGTAGGTTTTCTTCCTTGTACCCCATTTTCTTGAACAAGGAATAGTACATGACATCTGTCGAACTACCGAGGTCGATAAGGACCCTTCGGACCTGGCAGTCGATAACCTATATGGTGACGACTAGCGCATCGTCGTGAGGGTGCTGAACCCTTTCATAGAATACCTGGAGTCCGGCTTCGGCTTCTTCGGCATGGGCTAGACAGCAAAGATTTCCTTCACCTCAATCTGTTGGAGCTCTGACCGAAGATGCTCCGCCCTTCGGTAATCCACCATCCCATGGATCACATTAATAATATGCAGGACCGGCTTGGGACCCTCCTTCGGTACGGCAGCAGTTGTTTTCTCCGCATCGACATGCTCCTGAAGGTGGCCAGCAGTGACCAACTCTTCAAGGAAATCCTTTTAGGCCTGATAGTTAGTTGTCAGATGACCCTTCTCTCTATGATAGAGCACCTGAATTTGTCGTTGCCGCCTCTCTGAGCTCCCAACCGCTTCTCCGGCCATCTGAAAAATGGCTCCTTTTTTATTTTGCGAAGGAGCATAAACGTTGGTTGCTTGAAGACGGTAGTGTGGGCCACAAACTCGTACGGCTTGTACGTCTGAGGCTCACTAGACTAGACAGTGTTGGTCTCTTTCCTTCTGACCACGCTAGTGTTGTTGGAGTCGTGGCCGGAGCGTTGGTCGGCCTTGCTCCTTTCCTCCTTAGCCTCCTCGAGTTTTGCGTGGAGCTCAATTCTGGCCATGAGCTCATTCATGGTGGTCGGAGGGAACATCATCAAATCCTCGAACTCTCGGCTGGAATAGTCCAGGTCGAGTTTGAATGACGTCACTGCAATTTTTTGATCGCATTCTTCAATCTCATTGTAGAGGTCCCAATACCGGGCTGTGTATTGGCACAGAGATTCTAACCTCGCTCGCCGAAGGCCGAGGAGGGAATCAACCTCTTTTTTACCTTGGAGCTGGTAATGAACCGAGCCAGAAAGGCCGTTGAAAGGTCTCTCCATGAGGAGATGGACCCTGTCGGCAATCGGTCAAACCAAAGCAACCCAACTTGACCTAGACTGGATGGAAATAGCTTGCACATCAAGGCATCCTCCCCCGAGTATAGGGACATCATCTTCTTGAAGTGCACGATATAGGTGTATGAATCTATTTTGGGATCATACTTGTTGAACTTGGGGGCTGAGAAACCTGTCGGAGGCCTTGCAATCTCAATTTCTACATAGAATGGAGTGCAGGGGACTATGTCCTGTCGGCACGGCTCATAGGTTCGAGCTGGAACGACGTCCATCCTTCTCCTCTGGTTAACCTCCTACTCAGAGTAAGGATTCTGGCTGTCTCCCTGACCGCTATGCCTCTGGCGTCTGGGTGGTGACTGCTCCCTAGCTTGGCGAGGTCTCTGAGCTGCTGGAACTGCGTTTGGAACGAGACGATCAAAGACAGGTGGCCGACGACTCTCGACCGAACGTTCGTCCCTATGCCGGGGAGGCGAGACTCGGCGTCTGATGCGACGATCCTTGTTAATCCTCTGACGGGCAGGGACTTCTTCTTCCCTCCCCCAGTCTGTTCAAAATAGAGGGTCTGGTTTGCTGGGACCTGCTCCTGCTCTGGGAAGGCTCCTGATATTATCGGTCATCCTCTTCGGTACGGTTTGGCACCGCTCTTTTCTTCTCGGTGGCCTCCCTTAGGATGGTCATTTCACGGATGAGGGCATTAATTTGGTGATCCCTTCGGCCAAGATCGCCTTCCAGTTGTCGGATATACTGCCTAGTGGTAAGCTTGGCCGGAGGGTCAGGGCATTCACTGGTGTAGTAGCTGGCGTCATCAGCGCGAGTACGTTCGGGGGTTCAGAGAACAGACTCCTCTGCCCTAGCAACTTCCTTTCCCTTGTTCCTTCGGCCATCAGAATGGTTGTCCTCGGAGTTTTGGTTTTTCGAAGTCATCTTCAAGCTACAATAGAGATTTGAGAGTTTGAGAAAGGTTCCCCAGCGGAGTCGCCAATTGTTGAGGGGTAAGCCTTTCTTGCGGTGGTTACCGGTTGCTAGCAGTGGAGATGAGCGGTTGAACCTAGCTACAAAAGAAGGAAACGTTAGGCTACCGGAGAATGTCACCGGTAGACAAAGTAAACGGACAGAGCTTGGGCTAGTGAGAGAAGGTATACCTCTGTATTGAATGCTCTCTCTATTTATAGATCCATCGGAGAGTAAGAGACATGCGCTTCGGCGCGAGTGTGATGTTGTACTGCGTCATGGGGAAGGGCGCCTGTCCCCTCTATGTGCTTGAACATCTGGCCGACAAGTCGGCTCTAACAGTGTCAAGCGGCGCTTCCTGACAACATTGGGCGGCAGAAAAGCTGATAAAGCATGTCTGGCATACTGCGGGAATCACGGAAAAGCTGATCCTCATGTCAGGCGTGTTTCTGCCATGTGCGCAAAACCCGGGATGCTGTCTCCGAGGGAATCTTTGCTGCAGTCGAGGCTTTTGTCTTGTTCGGCTGAAGGTGCACCCTTCGGTACGGTCAATCATCGACAGGGAGCTGTCCCTGGGCAGTAAACCTTCCATGCCGAAGTAAACCATGGGAAAGCCCCCCTTCCGTCGGCCGTTGCCTCTGCCCGGTCGCATGACCTTAGCTGGCTGTACTACTGGCTGGGAGCCATCCCCGGGCTATGAGGCTCCAGTGTCGGAGCTAGTCCCGGGGAGCTACTGCCATTGGCTCTTTAGTTGTTCGGACCGTTGATAGCTGGCCTGTATGGCGGTCCTCCTGGAGGAGGTCGTGGCTACGGCCTCTCTTTAGTTTGGCCCCAACATAAAATAATGTTTTAAACAAAACCCCGAAATCAAATTTTCCGTGTGGGACCCATGTGGGGACTGCCACGTGGGCATGTGCATTTAGTATGTGTGTGACTGTATATGTGTAGCAAGACTGAGCATAATACCTGTATATCCGTTCTCGTTCCCCAAAACTCGTACTTGTCCTCGTTCCTGTCACATTCCCCAACGAATTTTTTTCACCCCTTCATCCCTACCCCGAATGAGAATCAGGGATCCAAATGGAGTTTTGAATATCCGGATATTTTTGATTTCCTTGTTGGGAACATCATGGTCACACTCTTACGAACATCATGATCATATGATCAATCATATCTACACACCCGCATAACATTATTTGGATTGATTATTTATGAACATCATGATCATATGATCAATCACACATACAGACCATTATTTGGTTTGATTATCATGTTTCCATCTTATTAATCATGGAAGACATCTGATATACAAGTTTTATGCAAAACCTGACCCCACAACCAAGCAACAAGCGGTGTGGAAACCATTACAAAAACAACCCTAGGATCCATAACATGAAAACCCTAGGAAGATCTCAAGGAAAACCATCAAAGAAAACATATCTTACCTCGAACGATGATGATCTTTGCCACCCGAACCTCGAACAAACCTTGTATGCAAATTCGAGCCTTGAAAACCTCAAGAATCAAGCACTCGCTCTGTCTACCTCTCTCTCACCTTTAGGCCCCTAAGTTTGAAGTATAAAAAAATTTTATGAAACCCTAATAATGTACGATAAGAGTTAAACCCGATTAGAGCTCCAAAACCCAAAAATACTTTAAATTCTATTTTTTGCGTTAGGGTGCTATAGTGTCCCAAGAGCACCATATTGTGTTCAAAATCATCTCATGATGATTTTAGAGGCACTCACGCATCGACGACACACCACTCCAATGCCAATGACTGTCCAATTATGGACATAGCCAAATTTTGCCATATTTCACATCCTCTCACCCAAAACTCATTTCTAACGATATTTCTATCACTTCCAACACCATAAAACACTGAAACATCATTACAAAATAGCCTCGAGCCTCACATGAACACTCGAACTCAACATTGATTCGCCTAATGCCTCAAACTTCACTCTTAACACCGTATCAACCTCAAGAATGATTCTACGAGGGTAATCATCCACAAAACTTATATCATCAAACCACTCACTCCAAGCCTCAATTCCACACACCAATGAAGGTGACCTAAGTGCGACACAACCATACAAATGCCATAACTATGTCACGAATCACACAACATGAATCACACAAACCTACTTGTTTTATCCAATTAATACTTTAACACCTTTTCACCTCACATATTAACACATATTATTTTTACTCTATTATACATGCAAATTTTAATTTAAAATAATCACACACACACACACCTTTAATTTAATTATTTAATGATAATAAAATAGAATGGGTATTATAAACAACCCTTCCGAGCCTTGTCTTGCTTTTACCCAAGTCACACATGATAAAACATCCATTATTATATTTATTTACACCAAGTCATCCAAAATTACCCAATTGTAGTCTTGAAGTTCCAAAAGTCCCGAGTTAAGCTGAAGCGATGTGTGGGTAAAAAAACAAAAATTACCAAAAGTTACTGCACTGAGGTGAAACGATGAGTGGGTTGTCTAAGGAATAACGCAATTCTACCTTTTTTACTACTTTGAGGTACCGATAATTTTACTTATTTACTGCTTTAATTTGAATGCATTCGTACTTATTTTTACTCCCACTCTGAATCCCAATTTGGAGAATTGTTAGATTAATTGTAAGTCCTACAATGTGAGTAGAGATTGACCTTTGGGTCTGGCAGAATGGGTGCCTAACACCTTCTTATCCTGTAACTTAGCTCTTAAACCATGAATCCCTATTAATGATGGACTAAGATGTAGTCTCGTGATTTTTTAACTTACTCGTAAAGGTCAAGTGACGACTCCAATAATGTGTTAACAAAATAGAAAGTAAAAAATCTATCAATAAATAAAAATGGTTTCTCGTAAAGCTTTTGTGACGGGCATTCATAATGGCGAGTCCGATGGGGAGAAATCTCCAGTCATGTCTAGTATTTGTTACACTTTCAAAATTGATTCTTTGGAAAAGGCTGCCAAAATGATTCAGGTTCGCACTGTTGAAGGTTGAATGTAACTCAAGTGGACCGATGTTTCCCTCCATTCTATCTGGGTCAATTCCATTGTAATTAACTTTGGTTACGTAACACTTTTGATAGACTTGACTAGGAACAAAAGTTAGGCTCAAAAGGTTGTAGGACCTTTTAACTTTACAAATTAAATTTTCAATTCCGAGCATATGTATCAATTTTAAAAAGCTCTCGCTAACTCCACTAAGTATCCCGGATGGCACTGCCAAACTTGGGCAATTCTAAGGAGGTTAACAAGCCAGCGGCGATGACGAGTCATAGTACTCTTTGATCGCTGCTATATACGACTCTATAATATACGTTAGGTATATCGTGTCTACTAGGCCTAAGGTCCCCTTTATGAGACCATCCAGTGTTGCATATAGAAACCTCCAGAATTTTTTTCAATTAGGACAGGTACTGTGATGGGACTATGTGTTCACTACATACTCGTTAGCTTTCACAGATTATGAAAGGTTATCAAATGCAATGATCAAAAAGTTCTAAAAATTTAGTATGCAAAGCAGGCACAGTATCGTCAAAGGATAGGTATTTCAAGAGTTGAAAAAATTAAAAATGAGAAAAAATGATAA
>NMUG010010155.1:0-11047 GCA_002855965.1 Monotropa hypopitys | reverse complement strand
TCATATTATTATTGGATCCAAAATCAAGAAACCAAACACATTGATCTTGTTCAGTGAAGCAGTGCACTGTCACTCAATGCATCTCCTTGTACTGGCTCCTCATCTACAAAGTTAGCAATTTTCCAACTGTATTCGATGTTGGTCTTCTTATGCACTTCCATAATTTACAATAGTATTACATGTTGTTTCTACTTACTATCATTTTAGGGTTTGCGGAAGCAAGAAGAGGTTGTTGCGGGACAGGGACGGTGGAGACGACGACGTTATTGTGCAATCCCAAGTCAATAGGAACATGTAACAATGCTACTCAATATGTATTTTGGGATGCTGTCCATCCTTCTGAGTCTGCTAACCAGATTCTTGCTGATGCCTTGATCATCCAGGGAATCAATCTCATTGGATAAACAAAATTCTATGTTATCTACACTTAAAATGTATGTATGTACTCTTTTACTACACAACTGTTGTGTCAAGACTCCAAATTCTGTACTACCACTTGTCTTGTTTCTCTTCCTTTTGAATGAATAAGAAAAAAGAAAGAAACATGTATTTGTAAAACCTAAAAAATGCCTATGGATGATAAATTATTCTTATTTGATTTAGCCTTTTAGTTGAATTCAGCAAAGCACATTTTGAGGGGTTTTTCTTCTTCTTTTTAGTTGTGGGTTAATTCATATTGACAACAGAAATTTAACACAATTACTAAAAGACAAAAGTTCAAATAAAGTTATGAAGTCTCATTTTTTTGGGCCAGGAAGGTTGAAGTAGTGAAGATCAAATCCCTCAAAAGTGTAAAACTAAAATCACATAAAGATAATGTCTATGTTGGAGTAATTCCTGAGTTTTTTAGATGTAAGTGTTAATTAATCCAGTTCGACAAGTAGTTATACATATCAGAAGTACTCCCACGCAACTTAAGATCAGGTTCGTCCAGTGCAACATGACATCTTAGCAAATCACTAAGATATTATTGTAGGTAAATTTTGTACAAGCGATCGGTAACCAAAGAAACAATTTCATTGATAATAAAAATACATTACATCTGAAATGAAGTACAGAAACGAAATACAAAAATAAAATGCAAACCGAATCGAGCTGTGCTCTGTCCTTAAAACAGATTCGCCGCCTCCGTGGGTGTTGAGGTGTCGTCGGCGTCTGTCTCCCAAGATAAAACAGTACTTGACCACTGCTGTTGGAACACCACAACAGCAGCCTTGGCGAACTTGGCTGTGTTGAGCTCTCTCTATCAAAAAACGAAAATGGCAGGAGTATTCTTTGCTGTGATTTTTCTCTGTGTGCTTGAACGAATACACAACAGGTGTATTTATAGGATGGAAGGAGAACATCCAATCCTAAATCGAGGAGTAATACAAGGAGGGCAGTCTACCATAATGTTAGGAAAAGGTGTTGGGGAATATCCCCCAAAACAGGGAGGAGGGAATCTCTCTCCCTAAAATCGGGATGGGTTCCCAATGGCGGCTGGTTGCCCCGCGGGACCCTCTAGTCTACCATTCGCCCACTAAATTCCAACAATTATTCAGTACGACAGAACAGTTGGTGATGTGTACATGTATTTGTCGGCCAGAGAATGACAGTTAATACATGTCTCTGCTATTCTTGTCAGAAAAATGGTCTCCACATTCTTAAGAATACGAGAAGTGTTTTTATTCCATTAAGACAAGGAGACTGTTTGAATCAGAAACGTGAAGAAAAAAAACACAGATCAGTAAAAACTCTGATAGGATTGGTACGAGAAGTTCTGATCTTCGATTATTGGTGAGAAACTAGTAATCCGGAAGGACTCTAAGATCTGGAATCAACCCCCTATATAAACAGGCTAAAAATGTCATGTCTCAACCCGGATAATTGTATAACCAATCACCGAGAGGATGATGTGGCAAATTCATACAACTACAACTCACCAAAAACAACTACAGCTAGAACAGAAATAAAAACTGGAAACTAAAATAAAAGTAATCATATGACCGAAAATAAAACTCTCTAATCACAGGTACTGATATGATACAATAAGGCTAAACAGGGTCCGATTCAACTCTCGACTTCTAACTGTACAATAGGAAACATGTCCTAGCCCAGCTCACACTGATGTACAAAAATAAGTACAACTCGCTCTGATACAAATAAAAAGGAAACTCAATCTAATACAACAAAAACTCAAACTACACAACAGTATCAACAAAAGTGAAATGAAAATCTCTCAAACTACTGGTCATCAAAAGGTGAGTCGGACAGAACCACCTCTACGCCTCACTGTAGGTACAACTGAATAGGTGGACACACTAGTCACAACAGTCCTCCTAAAAAAGTTTGTAAAAATACGTTAGGGACGATGGCTTGATGAATATAATAAAACATCATAATAAAGAGAAGCAAAATAGCTATGGATAATATATTTACAAAATCCGTTCCTTTTCCAAAATATTTCTTTTCCAAATTCATTTTCAAGAGAGAGAGAGAGAGGAGCATCCTCTGCGAACATTTCCCGTGCGGACGGATTATAAACATCTATTTCTAAATCGAATTTGAATGATCTGAACCGTTCAATGTCTTTAAAACGTGTTGAATATGGTACCCGTGAGAAACAGTCAAAAAAAAGTTCGGAAAGGCCCTCATCCGAGCAGTTTTTTCATAAAACTGTAATGAACAGTCCGTATAAAACTAGCTCGGATGAAGGCCTTCCCGGTAATATTTTTTGACCATTTTTTGCAGGGACCCTAAAAAACACATTCTAAACACAATGGAGCAATCGGTTTGTGAAAATTTGATCGGGAAGTTGACCAAAAAGCCACGTCCGTACCATGTTCGCACGAGAAATGTTCGCACAGGAAGCCCTCTCTCTATATATATATATTCCATTTCCATCTAAAAAATAAATCCATTTGTTTAATTTCTCATCCCAAACCTATTCTTGTCACTTTCCTTTTCAAATCACAATTATTTCCTTTTTCTCATTTCAAAATCTCCTCTGTGGATATAAAATAACAAGGGATCAATAGGATCCATCTCAAAAATCTCCTCGTATCTCATCTCAGAACAATAATAGTCAAGGGTCATTGTTTATTCCGTTTGACCACGCGTTATAACAGTACTATAACTGTAATACCCGTTTCACATTATAAACTAATTTTATAAATAATTAAGGATATTAGAAGATTATGAGGAAGTAAGGAAGAATTTTAAGTATGTTTAAGATTATATATATATATATGTTTATGTAAAATGCCCAAATTATAAAAATAAGTAGAGGAATGGCACACAAGGGTTATAACCATTTAAGTGGAGGGGCAATTAGGTAAAATATGTTTAAAATCTGACTAGGGTTAGGGGTGGCTCCCTAATTCCCTCATTATAGAAAACAAATTGGGTTTTGGTGGCTAGAGAGGGTGAAGGAGAAGGAACAAGGGAGTTGGAGCAAATTCAAGACTTTAGAGTAGAAATTCGAAGAAGAATCCTTCTTCAACCTCATTCCTCACATAAGTATGAATCTATCAATGTACATTTTATTCTCATAACGCTTCAGATTTGACCTGGTATTGATAAATTTGAGGTTTTGAGGTGTTTAGATCGAGTTTGGCAAAGTTTGGATCGTTTTTTGTCGAAAAATCCCGTTCTGCAGATTTTTGCATCAACAGGGGGTTCAACCGGTTGGGGTTCCATGTCCAACCGGTTGGGATGGGATGAAGATTGGACAACCGATTGGCCAACCGGTTGGGAGATCGGTGGGGGCTGGGTGATGCTAGCCCAACCGGTTGGGAAGTCAAGTCCAACCGGTTGGGAGATGTTTTGTCTAAAATTTTAGGTAAGTCCTCAGGAGATGAAATATAACTAAATAACATTGTAAAGAGATGATTTTTGGTACGTTAAGACATATAAAGGTTTGATTAATTTTTTTCTATTTGATTTCCATCTTATAATCGTAATGTGGACTAAAATTGTATTTTGATGGACAGGGACGCAAGAGGAGGGCATTGAGGCCTCACTCAAAGGCAAAGAGAAGGTTTGAACATTGGTACTGGTGAGTGTAAGAATGTGGTATCTTTAATTGTACATTTGCAATATCGTTTTAGTTAACTCTTCATTATGACACGAGAAGTTAAATGCATATTTGTTGTGTAGAACATGATTGCATGAGATGAATGATATGCATGAACATGAATGCATGATGTGAATGAGATGCATGAAAGTGATGGCATGATGTGATGATATGCATAAATATAAATGCATGAGTTGTGATGAAAAGCATAATATGCACTTATAAATATATATTATGCATGCCTCCGTGGGATGGGTGGTGATTGTTAGCAACTAATGTAAGTCCAACGGGTGCGTGGGACGTACCCCAAATTTTAGTGTGCGGGGCGTACGAACTACTACCTATAGTAGTAGCTATTTTCAGGGCATGGGATGCTCAAATCTTTTGAAAAATGGCTTTGGCCGGTTTATGTAAGTATCATGCATAAGATGCATTGTTGGAATGAAAGTCATAATTGCTCATATTCATGATTTTTCTATCACAGCAAATACTTGTATTTGGAAGTTAAATATATCATATTCACACTCTATTTCCTTATTTTTGACTTGGAAATAGGTCACAGGTTTAGTGGTCCACTACAAGGCTGGAGGTCATTGGATGCTTGGATTTAATTGTTTGGGCTAAGGTGATCCTTTGGAGGATTTTAGCTTGATACTCTTCTTAGTTCTATTGGTAGACTTTTAATGTCTTTATTTTCATAAACTTCTAATAGGGTTTTGTAGTAGTTTAGTTGTTTCTTTTGATACTTCTTCTTGAGGACTTATGAGTACTTGTATGCACTGTTGGGTTTGTGTTTTGAGATTGCACTTGTCACTTCTATTATATTTTGGGAATGATTACTTAAGATTTTCTAGCAAAAAAAACAAAAAAATTCAGTTTATGTGTTTTTGAAGTTTGGGATGTTATAACTTGGTATCAGAGCATAGATTTTAGGTCCGAGTTAAGGGACCATGTAATTGATAAAAAACTGTACTTGAGGTATGAGTTGAGGTAATTGTTGGAAGTTGGGGTGTTAGTGTTTTGGGACTATTATGCGTGTCTTTGACACCCATGGGACTTGACTTAAAATCCGATTGGAAGAATGCTTGATCAACGTTCTCTTCCAATGGGAAGTCTCGGAAAGTTAAGTGGAAAAACATAGTATAATAAAATGATAAGGTTAGGGTGGGTAAGTAGTGGACCATAGGATGTCAAGTCATGCTTTGAGTCATTGAGGTGTATTTGACTAACGCGTGAGTTTTTGGCATCTAATACTTGTTTCCACCATGTTGTCTTCTGTGTTGTGATTTTCAGGAACGAAATGGAGCAGAACAATCAAGGGGTTGAGGAAGAGGCGAGTGTGAACGGTGGAAACCCGGGTAGTGGTGGGGGTGTTCCACCGGTAGCTGGAGAAGAGGCCTGAATGATGGCCGCTATCACTCAATTGGCGGTGGGGCAACAGATGTTAATTCAAATGCAGGCCAATCAAAATGTGGAACGAGGTTTGGGTACATGTCTCTTGGAGAGGTTTAAAAGATTGTGTGGTACAGTGTTTGAGGGAGCTAACAATCCTGAAGTGGCTTAAGAATGGTTGAGGGAAGTAGAGTTGGTGTTAGACACGATGGGTGTTGAGGGAGATCAAAGGGTAACTTTGGTGACTTTTCTGTTTAGAGGTGAAGCTAGGAGTTGGTAGAATGCCTTTAAAGGGCAGGAGGTGACTCTGGCAATTGGATCTGAGTCGGCTGCACCTAGGGTTATCAGTTGGGATAGGTTCATTCAGGGATTTAACAATAAGTTTTATCCCGATAGCTTTCGATTTGGGCAGGAGGCGGCTTTCTCAAACTTGAAGCAAGGGGGTATATCGGTGAGTGATTATGAGGCAAGATTTATTGCTTTGTCTAAGTATGCACCCTATATGGTCAGTTCAGAGGACTTGAAGTGTAGATGTTTTAGATTGAGTTTAGCTCCGGGTGTGGATTCGAGGTTGTTATCATTTAGAGAGAAAGACTATTCTGACCTTGTAGATATGGCAACAAGGATGTGGAATGACATCCAGGAGTATCGTGAGAAAAGAGAGTCACATAAAAAGGCGAGATTGGATAATAATAGAAAATCTGGTGGAAGTAGTTTTAGGAGTGGCGAGCAGAGATCGAGGTTTGATAAGGAAAAGAGTGGTGGAGGAAACAGAAATTAGGGAAGTAATTGGAGTTTACATCAAGAGAGGAATGTGAATCAACGGACGGGGTCCAATGTCAGAAGTTTCACTATGAGGTGCTTTAAGTGTGAGTCGCCGGACCATATTGCTAGAGATTGTACGTCGGAGGGTTCGGTACTGAAGTGTTTCAAGTGTGGGGGTGTGGGTCACAAATCTATGCAATGTATTTAGCAACAGACTCAGCTACCAGTTCAGTCAGTGGGGAGTGCATCAGGGGGTGCTAATAAAGGCACAGCTGGACAGACTACTCATGACAGGGTATTTGCATTGGACAGACAGACGACTCAGACAAATCCGGATATGGTGACAGGTATGATTCATGTATTTACTTTATATGCGCGATTCCTTATTGATTCCGTGGCCATGCATTCTTTTGTTTCTACTGCTTTTGGGTCTCATATGGGTAGAGATTTGACGCCCTTAGATCACACTTTGTTTGTGTCGACACCATTGGGTAATGTGGTAGAACTTGCGTCGTATTATCCGAGTTGTGAAGTTTGGGTGGGTAATGAGCCTTTGTTGTCAGACTTGATTCCACTTGAGATGGTAGATTTGGACGTAATTCTGGGGATGGACTTCTTAGCCGCTCACTTTGCTATTATTGATTGTGTCAGTAAGGAGGTTTTGTTTCGTATTCCGGGTAGACATAACTTGAAAATCTGTGAGGATAACATAAAATTTCCTAGGCGTGTCATTTCATCCTTGAAGGCTATGTCCTTGTTAAATAAGGGTTGTGAAGGGTTCTTAGCCTATGTGTTTGATTCTGAGAAGGGTGAGAGAAATATTGAGGATATACCTATTGTAAAAGAATTTCAAGACATTTTTCCTTAAGAGTTACCGGGAGTGGTTCCGATTAGAGAAGTAGAGTTCACTATTGAGTTAATACCTGGTACGAGTCCAATTTCTATTGCTCCTTATAGAATGGCACCCGCCGAATTATACGAGTTGAAAATGCAGTTGAAAGAGTTGCTTGATAAGGGATTCATTAGACCTAGTGTGTCGCCTTAGGGAGCCCCTGTATTATTTGTGAAAAAGAAGGATGGTTCAATGAGAATGTGTATAGATTATAGGCAATTGAACAAGGTCACCGTGAGAAATAAATACCCATTGCCTAGGATTGATGATCTTTTTGACCAACTTTAGGAGCCTCAGTATTTTCGAAAATTGATTTGAGGTCGGGTTATCGTCAATTGAAAGTTAGAGACGGTGATGTTGCAAAAACGGCCTTTCGTACTAGATATGGACATTATGATATTATGATTATGCCTTTTGGGTTGACGAATGCGCCGGTGGTGTTTATGGACTTGATAAATAGGGTGTTTCAGTCTTATTTGGACTCCTTTGTTATAGTGTTCGTTGATGATATTTTGGTTTATTCGAAGTCTAGAGAAGAACATGAAGGACATTTAAGATTGGTTTTGCAAAAGTTAAGGGGAAAACAATTGTATGGAAAACTGAATAAATGTGAGTTTTGGCTGGATCGGGTAGTCTTTTTGGGTCATGTCATCTCTAGTGAGGGTATTTGTATGAACCCTAAAACGATCGAGGCTATAGTGAATTGGGAGATGCCAACATGTGTGACTGAGATCCGTAGTTTCTTGGGGCTAGCAGGTTATTACAGACGGTTCATTGAAAAATTTTCCGTTATTGCTATGCCGATAACTATGCTTTCTAGGAAGGGGGTCAAATTTGTTTGGTCAGAGTAGTGTGAGAATAGCTTTCGGGTTTTGAAGGAGAAATTAGTTTCGGCACCTATTCTAACTATTCCGGAGGGGACCAATGACTTGGTGATTTACAGTGATGCTTCACTTTATGGTTTGGGGTGTTTTTGATGCAGCGGGGTAGAGTTATTGCGTATACTTCTAGACAATTGAAAAATCATGAAAAGAATTATCCTACCCATGACTTGGAGTTGGCAGCCGTAGTGTTTGCTTTGAAGCTTTGGAGACATTATTTGTATGGGGTAACATGCGAAATTTTTACGGACCACCAAAGTTTAAAATACCTTTTTACTCAGAAAGATCTTAATTTGAGGCAACGTAGATGGTTGGAGTTAATCAAAGATTATGATTGTAGTATTCATTATCATCCGGGAAAGACAAATGTAGTAGTGGATGCTTTGAGCAGAAAATCGATGGGATCCTTGAGTTGTTTGGGTTGTGATCGGATTGAAATTTTTGATGAAATGAAAAGTTTGGGAATTGATATGGCATTTGGGAAGGAAGGGGCTCTTTTAGCAACACTTGTGATGAAACCTTTATTTGAAGAACAAATTAGAATTGGGCAAGAGCATGATGTGTTTTTGGAGAATGTTCGTCAACAATATTATTGGGAGAAAAGTCCAAGTTTATTATTCGGGGTGATGGTATGATAATGTTTGGGAGTCGAATGTGTGTACCAGAGGACATGGAACTTAGAAGGAATATTTTAGAAGAAGGGCACAATTCTAGATTTGATATGCATCCGGGAGCAACAAAAATGTATCGTGACTTGCGAGAGAACTTTTGGTGGAGAGGGATGAAACGAGAAATTGTGGATTTCGTGGCCAAGTGTCTTACATGTCAAAGGATAAAAATTGAACATCAAAGACCTGGAGGATTAATTCAAAGCTTACCAATACCTGAGTGGAAGTGGGAGCACGTGACGATGGATTTTGTGGTGGGGTTGCCAAAGTCTAAGGGAAATTACGATTCTATTTGGGTGATTGTGGACCGGTTGACGAAGTCGGCTCATTTTCTCCTAGTGAGGACTTCTTTCAACACGGACCGTTATGCAAGGATATATATTAAAGAGATTATTCAATTACGTGGTGCACCGGTATCTATTATGAGTGATAGAGATCCAAAATTTACTTCGCGGTTTTGGGCGAGTTTGCAACAAGCCTTGGGTACCTCATTGAAGTTTAGCATCGCTTTCCACCCTCAAACGGATGGGCAATCGGAGAGAACCATTCAAACATTAAAAGATATGTTGTGATCATGTGTACTTGACTTTCGAGGAGGTTGGGATGATTATTTTCCATTAATAGAGTTTGCTTATAATAATAGCTTTCAGAGTAGTATTGGGATGTCACCATTTGAGGCTCTATATGGTAGGAGGTGTCGGACACCGACATGTTGGATGGGATTGGAGAAAGACAAATTTTGGGACCAGAATTATTGCAAGTGGCATCGGATGGGGTTAGACTAATTCGAGAGAGGTTGAAAGTGGCTCAAAGTCGACAAAAGAGCTACACGTACAATAGAAGAAGGGAGTTGGAGTTAAATGTTGGTGATTTGTGTTTTTGAAAGTGTCACCTTGGAAAAGAGTTATGCAGTTTAGAGGAAAAGGGAAGCTAACGCCTAGATACATTAGTCCTTATGAAATTGTAAAGAGAGTTGGAGCTACGGCGTATCGTTTGGCATTGCTGGTGGAGTTATCACGACTTCATAACGTGTTTCATGTCTCTATGTTGCGGAAGTATGTCAATTATCCAACTCATGTTTTGCAAGCGGAACCCTTAGAGATAGATGAGGATTTGTCATATGAAGAAAAACCAATGAAGATTCTTGATTTCAAAGAACAAGTGCTACGTTCTAAAGTAGTGCGGTGGGTCAAAGTTTTGTGACGAAATCATGACGTTGATGAGGCAACTTGGGAAGGCGAGGAGAGCATGTAGAGGGATCATTCTCACTTGTTTTCAGGTATGTTTTAAATTTCGGGGTCGAAATTCCTAAAAGGGGGGAGAGTTGTAATACCCGTTTCACGTTATAAACTAATTTTATAAATAATTAAGGATATTAGAAGATTATGAGGATGTAAGGAAGGATTTTAAGTATGTTTAAGCTTTTATATATATATATGTTTATGTAAAATGCCCAAATTATAAAAATAAGTAGAGGAATGGAACACAAAGGTTATAACCATTTAAGTGGAGGGGCAATTAGGTAAAACATGTTTAAAATCTGATTAGGGTTAGGGGTGGCTCCCTAATTCCCTCATTATACAAAACAAATTGGGTTTTGGTGGCTAGAGAGGGTGAAAGAGAAGGAACAAGGGAGTTAGAGCAAATTCAAGGCTTTAGAGTAGAAATTCGAAGAAAAATCCTTCTTCAACCTCATTCCTCACGTAAGTATGAATCTATCAATGTATATTTTATTCTCATAACGCTTCAGATTTAACCTAGATCGAAGTTTTTAATTCTAAACTCGTTTTTGGGAAAAACCCATGTATTTATGGTTGATTCTTGGGAATTGGTTGTGATTGAAGGTTATAAATGAGTCTCATTCAAGTATGTATTGACCTTAGATGTTAGAAATACTTTGGTATTGATGAATTTGAGGTTTTGGGGTGTTTAGATCGAGTTTGGCGAAGTTTGGATCGTTTTTGGTCGAAAGATCTCGTTCTGCAGATTTTTGCATCAACAGGGGGTTCAACCGATTGGGGTTCCATGTCCAACCGGTTGGGATGGGATGAAGGTTGGCCAACCGATTGGCCAACCGGTTGGGAGATCGGTTGGGGCTGGGTGATGCTAGCCCAACCGGTTGGGAAGTCAAGTCCAACTGGTTGGGAGTGATTCTGTCCGAAATTTTGGGTAAGTCGTCGGGAGATGAAATATGACTAAATAACACCGTAAAGAGATGAGTTTTGGTACGTTAAGACATGTAAAGGTTTGATTAATGTTTTTCTATTTGATTTCCATCTTATAATCGCAATGTGGACTAAAATTGTATTTTGATGGACGAGGACGCAAGAGGAGGGCATTGGGGCCTCACTCAAAGGCAAAGAGAAGGTTTGAACATCGGTACTGGTGAGTGTAA
>NMUG010010154.1:0-11045 GCA_002855965.1 Monotropa hypopitys | reverse complement strand
ATGGTTAAACATGTTACTTCGGATAACCCCTCCTACTTGATGCAAACGCTCCAGTTACCTATTTCTTTTTGCAATTCCTTGGACAGAATGAATAGTAACTTTCTTTGGGGGGACACCCCTGAGAAGAAAAAAACCCATTTAGTTAATTGGAAGGCCATCTGCAAAGATAAAGATACGGGAGGTCTTGGCCTTAGAGCGTCCCACATTATTAACCAAGCTCTTCTTTCCAAACTTGGATGGCAGTTTAGGAACAACAAGGACAAATCGTGGGTCCAAATCATGCAGGCCAAATATCTCAGGGGCCTCGCTATTTGCGACTGGCCCAGGTTTAGGCCTGCCTCGCACACTTGGAGGTCGATTTTTAGGAATAATATTCACATCTCCCCCAATACTAAATGGATTGTTGGTAATGGCTTTGACATAGATTTTTGGAAGGACTGGTAGGTTGGGTCAGGTCCGCTTAGTGATAGGTACCCAGGGATCCACTCCCAAATGCTTGGTCTCAAGGTTAAGGACATTATTGATAACAATGGGCATTGGGACCTCTCGAAAATTGACCATTTCATTGATCAGGACACTAGAAAACTTATTTGTGATATCCCTCTAGATGGTTTGGCCCACAACTGTGACGAACCTTGCTGGGTTCATTCGAGGAGTGGTCTGTTTACAGTTGCCAGTGCCTACAATTGCATCAACAATAACAACGATGATCAGACAGGGTGGGGTTGGATCTGGAAAATTAAAATCCCCTGCAAAAATTCTCTCTTTTCTCTAGCTTGCCTTACTTGATCGACTTCCTACTAATGTGTTTAGAGTTTTCAGGAACATGGCTACTTCTGAGATTTGCCAAAGATGCAATCGCCAAGCTGAAAATTTGAACCACCTGCTCAGGAGGTGTCCGCTTACCCAGGCAGTCTGAGTTAACTTGAGGGGGTCTAGTTGGGATGACAAAGATTGGAATGAAAATTCCAGGACTTGGCTTATGAAGAATGCCAGAGACAAGAATATTTCCCCCACAGAACCTCTTATTCCATGAAACTGTGTTTTCATGTCCGCAATCTGGCACATTTGGAAAGCAAGGAATAAATTCTGTATTGAGAACGTTAGGATCCCTACGGTGATCTTAACGAGATCAATAAAGAAATTTACCGAGGAAATCGCATACTCGGTCCAATCCCCATTTCCCAGAGGGGCTGTTATTTCTCAAACATCTAATTGGTGTCCGGATGATGTAGGTACTAAGCTTAACGTGGATGGATGTTGTCGTAGTACAAAAAAGAAAGCAGGTGTTGGAGGAATTTTCAGAGACTGTAGAGGGGAGTGGATCATGGGCTTCTATGGGATGACTAACTGGGAGTCTAGCGTGGCCTCAGAATTATGGGCAATATACAAAGGCATCACCATTATATTGCAACAAGGGCTTAATGGTATTATCATTGAGTCGCACAGCCTCAACGCGGTTAAAATGTTTGCAGAAATTGGAGGACCAACAAATCATCCTCAACAATATATCATCAGTGAATCGTCCGTTCTCCATCGAAGAACCAATTCTAGACTCATACATGTTTCGAGAAGCGCTAATCATTGTGCGGATCATCTAGCTAACATGGGTGCGGAGCAAGAAGAAAGACTTGTCATTCTTCATGAAATGCCTGGAACTCTAAGGGAGTTCTGGTTGAGAGACAAAATGGGTATTAGTAGTTTGTTGGACTAAATCTTATGGTGGGGTAGGTCTTCGGATCTGGTTTTGTATGGACATTGGTTTTCTTGTTTAATGCAAGCTTCTAGATAAAAAAAGTATATAACGAGTCAATCTCAACTCGTCAAGCGCTTGCAAGCTCGTGTTGTAATCCCACATTGGAAGTTTTGAAAAAGCTTGTAGTTTTTTTAGTCCATATAAAAGAGGTGAGTTATCAAGCACCAATATTGAGTTCGAGCCTTTCAAACGAGCCTGAGCTCGAGCCAAGTTTGACTCGTTTTATGTAGTATCGAGCTTATTTGAGCCAAGCCCGAGCTTTTAATTTTTTATTTAGCCAAACTCGAGCTTGAATTATTTGGCTCGAATTAAGCTCGAGATGAGCTCGAGCCTTCATATTTTTTGTCGAGCCGAGCTCGAGCTTGAGAGAGCTCGGCTCAGCTCGGCTCATTTGCAGCCCTAGACATATGGTGCTTAAAATTCTGTTTGATAAATTGATAAATTAAAGAAAATACCAAAAAAATAGTTAGAGATTTAAAAGGTTCCTCCAACTAATATTATGTATCCACTAAGAGTAGCTAAGATATAAATTAAATTATGTAGTATCAATCATATTACATAAGTTAAATTTGACAGCTATATCTAATTTGTGCAACAAGTATCTTTCTTCTTCACCGTCTAATAATAGTATTTATCATGACCAAGACGACTCTTGATCGATTTTTGATGGATCAATTTTGAGAGGTCCAATTCTCAATCCGATCTGATTCATTCGCGATGAGTTTTTGTTTTCTCCATCAGCTAATGATAGGTGGTACCGAGCTAAGGACTCGGTACCACAGAGCTGAGGCCAGGTCAGCTCTGAGCACTCACTTGGTTGATCTTCCTACTGAGACCCCAGTCCAGAGCAAGGCTTAGATGGATGGTCTCATTAGCCAGGTAGCTTGTAACTAGCATGAGAGTGTTAATCTCAGAGGTTGACAAGCCCTTTCCCCGCCTATTCTCTATTTTAAACTGAGATCCTACGGGATTTATCAGAATCGCGTAATGTCCGCCTATAATTGTAGGAGTGTGCCAAATGGATAAGGAAGGGTTACAGAAGTTTGAAGGAACTTTTTATAATTATAGGAGTGTATAACTTCCATAGCGGAACATTAGAAATGGTACGAAAATAAATATTCTTCCAGAAAAATCTTCATTGATTTTGATTTCTTTTTCATGCACAAAAAACTAACTTAAGCATCAGAGAATTTTTGGGCCGACACCATACCGGTGTTAAATTTATTTGCAGGATCAGAAGATCACAAAACTGAAGCCAGAAATCGCATTATCAACCAATCATTCATGAGTGTTATTGGATGGATCAGTTTAGTGCAGTTTTGGCAGTTTAGCCGATTTAAATGATTTTATTGATCTGTTGAGCAGCCATAGTAAGCATTATGTCCATCCTTAGACATTTTGGCACACAATAACCTGGATAAAAAATAATCTAGAAATAAGTTTTATCCAAACCTATCATTAAAGTGTGTTTGGACTAAATTAATTATGTTTATTTTTGTCTTTATAAAAAAAGTTCCCAAGGTTGCTAGATTATTAACCAATTGGGACTAGGAGGTACGTCCTACACAATCCAATTAAAAGCGTGGCCTTCACCCACTGCTGCAGAGATTGGAGGGAAGGTATACATTCCTAACACTTAAAAAGTTAAAAAGCATGAAAGTGAAAACAAGTGGAAAGAACACCAACCCTAGCTCTGATATCTGGTGTGTGAGAGTTGCAGATGGTAATCCTGAGGTTAAAATAGAGTATCCAAAGTAGAACAAATCCAAATACAGCCACAACCACAACCTCTTCCTCTCTCTCCCTCTGTCCTCTTACATATACATGCATATGTATGAATAAATCTTTTTTCATGCCTGTCTAGGGTTTCCATTTTCTTAGACCCTTTCTCTTTCACCCTTTTGGGAACTATCTCAGAAAAAAAGATCAAACTTGTAGCTAAGAGGAGCAGTTAATACATTTATTATATATAAGGGGAGGAAAATGGGGAGGGGAAGAGTGGAGTTGAAGAGAATAGAGAACAAAATAAATAGACAAGTTACTTTTGCAAAGAGGAGGAATGGTTTGCTCAAGAAAGCTTATGAACTATCTGTGCTGTGTGATGCTGAGGTGGCTCTTATCATCTTCTCCAACCGCGGAAAGCTCTATGAGTTCTGTAGCACCTCAAAGTACTCTCTCTCTCTTTCTCTCTCTGCGATAACATAAAAAGATCTGTAAATTATATTCTTTGCTTGTTTTTTCTTTTACTAAGTGTTTGGATTTTCGATCCATTTAGATTAAGAAAAATAAGCTTATTTCTTTAGATCGGCAAAGAAAGTTTTCATTAATTTTAGAAGATCAAGAATGAAATCAGTACAATAATAAATGAAATGAACTATTTATTTAATTCTTTGTTATGGCAAAATCTCAACGTACTTTTCTGCATACCGATTCTTGGATTTGGTCTACTAATTTTCGTAGGCTTTTGGCATAGTAAAACCTTGCTGTTACAGATCTATTAACCAGCGAACAAAAATAAGAACAAAAAATAAGCACAGGTCTTGATTCTCTTCTTTCATTTCCCTCGAATTTTATTTCATTTTATTTCTTCTTGTTTAAATTGCAAAAAATGAGCAAATTTTGGGGTTTTTAGTGGATTAGATCTGTTTATAAATTGATGGTTAATGGAATTGAACGATTTTGTTCCAACCACTTTTGGGGGGTGGGGGTGGGGGGGATACTGTCATGAAAGGTTGAGTATTATAACTCTGTTTCCAAACAATTCTCTCTCACCTTAAGGTTCTGTACAACAATTCTCAAGAACCTACAATTATATTGGCTTCTTTATTCTACAAAAATGGTCAACCATCCTAAAATCCACATTCATAAAACATGTAAATCATGACTTCACTGATCAGAGACTAGAAAAAAAACTTAGGCGAAGAGGGAAAATCATGAAGAAATAGTGCTACAGGATACCTCACATTCTAAGTCTTGTAAGTTTGGACAGATTCCTCACTCAACACAGGTCCTCTTGTTTCTTGTAGTAGAAACCATCTTCCAAGATCATCTGACTCTCATTCTTCTTATTTTAAAAATTCTGCCAAATATTTCTTCCCTTATATTTTTTTATCGGAGAAGAAAAAGATTTATAGATAAAATAATGTACAAAGAGAGTGATGGAAGAAGAGGGATGACCTCAATGGTTTACAAACCATGGACAAAGTTTGGCAAGCTTTTTGACTACTAGAATTTGGTTTATTATTCAACATCCCCCAAAACCTGATTCTCTTCATTCCAGGCAGTATCTTCATTTTGTTATATACATTATGCCTAAGTGGTTTTGTGAAAATATTTGTAACTTGATCTCGAGTTATGTAAGACATGAACTCCACTTATTTATTCTTGGCATGCTCTCTGATGTAATAATATGTTGTATCAATATGCTAGTTTCGTTCATGGAAGACTAGATTCTTTATGAGAGCAATTGTTGATCGATTATCAATGCAGACTTTCAGAGATTCTTCTTGAGTGATTCCAAAATTGATTAGCATATTTCATACTTATATAACATGACATACAACTGATATGGTAGCAACATACTCAACTTCACTTGAATACAACATTACTATTGCTTGCTTCTTGGATGACCAATTGAAAGCAGTATCGTCAAGAAAGAAAGTCCAACCGGTCGTACTCTTCCATTCATCCAGGTCTCTTCTTCAATCACTTTCTAAATAGCCGACAAATTTGAAGTCTTCAGATTTTAATTTTCCTCAGTTCTACCCCACTCTCTACTGGAGTAGTTATTGGATTGCATGTCTTCATACCAAAGTGCTTGAGTACATCTTTGGCATATCCAGTCTTAGTGATAAAGATTCTAGACTCTTACTGAGAAACTTCAATTTTGAGAAAGTGCAACATGATTCCAATGTCTGTGATCTTGAACTCTTAATGATCGTTTGTTTGAGTTTTACAAACATAGATGGATTATTTCTAATGAAGATCAGATCATCCACATACAAACATACATTTAGTATGCTTTCATTAGCATCTTTCTTTATATACAATGCATGCTTATATGGATATTTGATAAGTCCATTCTCGTGGAAATACTTACCAATTCAAGTATTCCAAGCATGCAGAGCCTGTGTCAGTCTATAGAGTGCCTTTGTCAATATGTACACCTTATTTTCTAGAAATCTGTTTAGAAGGCAGTCTTGACATCCAATCGATAAATCTCCCATCTTCTTTGAGTAGCTAATGAAATCATTAGCATGATAGTTCTAGTTTGGAAACAGGGGAGAACACTTCGCTATAGTCAATGCCTTCCCTTTGTTTGTAGCCTTTAACCATGAGCATGGCCTTGTATCTTTGAACCTCTCCTTGAGCATTCTTTTTCGCCTAGTAAACCCACTTTACTTTGACAACTTTATGGCCTTCTGGAAGACTGGTGAGTTCCCATGTCTTATTTCTATCTATGGCAAGAAATTCTTCATCCATAGAAACTCTCCATTTCTTTTATTGGTTGGCCTCCTCGAAGCTAATTGGATTGCAGCTCATCTGTAGACTGTATATAGTGAAATCATCATCCATTGGATCAATACTTTGATATTGATCCTCCAACGTTCTCGTCCTTTTGGGCATCATATTTGAAAATTCATGTACGATAGGAGAGGACGACTCACTTTCTGTGGTGCTATGGAACCACGAGAAGGTGATTCATGCATTTTTGGATTTCTAAGTCCTCCTCCGGTTTGTACATGTTCTCCATCTTCGAGTGATTGCTCTATATTCCTGGTGCTCTCTATCTGATCCCAACTCCATAATTTATTTTCCTCAAATACAGCACCTCTGTTGTGGAATATCTTTCGAGTAACAAGATTATAAATTCGACAACTCATCGTCCTGTCACCATATCCAACAAGGACGCACTTTACTCCTCTGTCCTCGAGTTTAGTCCTATTTTCCTATGGGATTTTTGTGTAGGTAATACAATCAAACACCTTGAGATGGGTGAATCCTGGCTTATGAGATCCAAGCTTTTCATACTCTCCTACTAATATAACTCGGTCTGGCAACAGGGGCGAACACTTCGCCATAGTCAATGCCTTCCCTTTGTTTGTAGCCTTTAACCATGAGCCTGGCCTTGTATCTTTGAACCTCTCCTTGAGCATTCTTTTTCGCCTCGTAAACTCACTTCACTTTGATAGATTTATGGCCTTCTAGAAGACTGGTAAGTTCCCACGTCTTATTGCTATCTATGGCAAGAATTTCTTCATCTATAGAAACTCTCCATTTATTTTCTTGGTTAGCCTCCTCGAAGCTAATTGGATTGCAGCTCATCTATAGACTGTACATAGTGAAATCTTCATCCATTGGATCAATACTTTGATATTGATACTCCAATGTTCTCGTCCTTTTGGGCATCATATTTGAAAATTCATGTACGATAGGAGAGGACGACTCACTTTTCTATGGCAAGAATTTCTTCATCTATAGAAACTCTCCATTTATTTTCTTGGTTGGCCTCCTCGAAGCTAATTGGATTGCAGCTCATCTATAGACTGTACATAGTGAAATCTTCATCCATTGGATCAATACTTTGATATTGATCCTCCAATGTTCTCGTCCTTTTGGGCATCATATTTGAAAATTCATGTACGATATGAGAGGACGAATCACTTTCTGTGGTGCTATGGAACCACGAGAAGGTGATGTCTGCATTTTTGGATTTCTAAGTCCTCCTCCGGTTTGTACATGTTCTCCATCTTCGAGTGATTGCTCCATATTCCTGATGGTCTCTGTCTGATCCCAACTCCATAATTTATTTTCCTCAAATACAGCACCTCTGTTGTGGAATATCTTTTGGGTAACATGATTATAAATTCGATAGCTCATCGTCTTGTCACCATATCCAACAAGGATGCACTTTACTCCTCTGTCGTCGAATTTAGTCCTATTTGCCTATGGGATTTTTGTGTAGGCAATACAATCAAACACCTTGAGATGGGTGAATCTTGGCTTGTGAGTGCACCAAGATTCCTGTGGTATTTTGAGATCCAAGCTTTTCATACTCTCCTACTAATATAACTCGGTAAAACTCAACCTACCCTTAGCATCACTTTTTTAATATATAATACTAAATAAATAAACCACAAAGAAAGTGTTTATTGAAAAAAGCCAACCACAAAAGCTTTTCTACTTAAAATCTCTTTGGGACATAACCCACCACAAAAAGCAACCCCTAAAGTCACTTGCCAAAATATGGAACCCAAAGCGACTTGACTCTAGAATTCAAATCAATTCTCAAATTGCCTGCGCACCCCCTTCAACTAAAACCACCACTAGATCGCCAATGACTACGCTAGCCCTATCATCCTATGCAAACATATTGCCACCACCCTACGATGCTATCATCCACCACAAAAAACACTGCCGCAATAGCCAACAAACCTTACAACCCCTGAACCTCATTCACTTCTATCGTGTCAAAAAATTTATCCAAACATAGAACAAATAAATTCCTCCTAGAGAAGAGAACATGCAACAAACCAAAAAATCAAAAATACAAACTAGAAGCCACCCAGATTTCATGTGATTTTGAGTCAAGCAATAACTTGATGATACATCTATGGGTCATTGAAGAATGGGAGTACAAAACATAGCTCATCAAAACCATTTGGTTAAACCCTAACATCTTCTCTATAATATTCTTGCCAAAACACTAGAAGAATATGCAACAATCACATTTAATAACTATAAAAATGAATCATGTCATTATATATCGTGCACTAATGCTCACATGCCCCACATGCAATCAATGAGTAGAGCGGAATGTACACTTACTACCTTATCCAATTTTTAACTCTTTGTTCCTATGGACTTTCGTATCTTCCAAGGCTTCATCAAGGTTTCACACTTAACAATCTCCCATTTGAAAATTGATCAAAATCCATCATATCAATGAGCTTCCACGTAAGAGACACCTCCAACAACGGTTCCATTTATCAAGTTGTGAGACCCACAGAGATTGTATAGAATCTCAACTTATCACCTATCGCCGCCTTCATTAACATATCCGATTGATTATCTGCACCACACATCTTCTTAAGAATTAATTGACCTCCATGAAGAAGAGAACGGTTAAAGTAATACCTCAACTGGATGTGGTTCATCCTCGAATAATTGTTGAATGCTTGGAAAGAAATATGTCATTATGATCGTCATAATGGAAAATACCTTTCTCAACCACTTTTCCTGATTCATCCAATAAAACCTTGCAACCATATCATCTCATTTCCAGTCTCTGTGACCACTATGTACTTCACTTGTTGTAGTAAGAGCAACATTTTTTGGTAGCCTCACCAACACAACGTTCTACGACCAAGAGTATAGACAACGCTGGTTGTGCTCTTCCCAATATCATTGTCACTCGCCAAATCGTCATTTATAGACCCTTGGAATTTCAAGAACACCTTCAAAACACAATATAATTTTCGCGTTATGTTTAAGGTATCTCAGAACACTCCTTACTATCTTCCAAAATTGCTTACCCAACTTACTTATGTATCTTACTCACAACTGCCACTCCATGCACAATATCAGGATGTGTGTAAATTATGGAATACATAATACTCCTAATCACTGATGCACATGCATATGGAACTTGATCCATGTAGCCACACTCCTCCTTTGTCCTTGGAGACTGTTCCTTGGTAAATCAAAAATGACCTACCAACGGTGTACTCACGAACTTCACATTCTCCATTTTGAATCATTTGAGCACCTTGTCCACATACTCGGTCACACCCCAATCCAGTTAATTATCCAAGAGAGTGACGTCATAGCATAAAACAAATCAAATCTCACTAATACAATTATAACTGAAATAAAAGTTACAGACTGAAATAGGAAATGACCAATAATAAAATATACTGGAAATATACATCTGACATGTCACGCCCCATCCCCGACAACTGTAACGATAGCCATCTAAGGACGGGCGCGCGACGGCAGAAAACGCTAATCAATACTAATCTCACTATAATCTAAAATACTAATGCAACTAGAACTGAAAATAAACTGAAACTGCTGAAATATAAATATCTACAACTGAACAACTATAAACTGAAATAAAAACTCACTAAACAGAATGGGCTACAAACAACGGCCCAAAACTCACACTACTGAACTAGAAATATAAACAAACTCTCTCACTCAAACAACAGGGCTAAACAGTGCTCGGCAATCATAAACTGTAAACTGGAAACTAAATATATACATCTGAAGAAAAGAAAAACTCTGCTACTGCTACTGGAAGTCTGCAAAAAATCGGACAGCATCTCCTCCGCACTCGACAAATGCCTCACCGCAGGCTGCAGCTCAACAGGTGGACACGCTAAACGTAGATGTCCTCCTAAGCACTCAGACTCCTCACAACAGCTGGACCGGTGGACTCTACTCTGTACACAAAACAATAACACCTGGGAAAAGGGAGGGTCAGCTAGGGAAAGCTGGTGAATACTATAGAACAACATAATAAAGAGAAGTAAAATAGCCATGAATCATATATTTTCAAAAGCTGTTCCTTTTATTAAAACATTTTATTTCCAAATTCATTTTCCAATTCTCTTTCCAAAGTACTTCATTTCTCATTTTCTTTTTCCATAAATCACATTTCCTTTTCAAATCTCTTTTCTGAATTTCAAAACTCTTTTCATTACTCAAATAATTTCTTTTCTTTCACTTTTCAAACTCTTATTTCTCTTTTCTCAAAATCCTTTATGGATATTAAGTATCAATAAATCAATAAGTCTATCTCATATCTCAAATCTCATCTCAAACAATCATAGTGCAAGGGTCATTACTTCCGCTGACCCAAGCGTTAAATACAGCCAGTACTGGAACCCTGACATCATCCTCGGATATGCAACAAGTAAATGATTCAGGGGCTGCTCGTAGAAAATCTCAGCAGTAGGGGGTGGAACAAGTAACCTCACAAACGGGACTCAAACCCGTAAAAGTTTGCTAAGGGTCTACCTTAGCGTCTGTGTGCCCCTTGACACACTAATTCTTTTAGTACATCATGTACCAAGCCAAGACTATCAAAGTTTAATCAGAGATTATATATAAAAATCTGTGACAAATCTCTTTCTTTTTAATAGTGACAAATCTCAACTTTTTTTCCTTCTTTTCAAATCCATTTTCCTTTTCTTTCTAAACCAGTATGATTCACAGATTTTTCTCATTTTCAAACACTTTTTAAACACAAGATTTATACTACAGAAAAGTAATTATAACTAGTCTT
>NMUG010010153.1:0-11047 GCA_002855965.1 Monotropa hypopitys | reverse complement strand
TAAGTCCAACCATCATCAAAATCATTTTCAAACGTCGCATCAAAACCCGAAAAGTCAAAGTACGCCATCCAGAAACGTGACCCCCGAGAACATTGGGCGGAAGCAAAGAAGGGAGGCGGAAGGAATTTTCCCGGCGCGACACATACCAATGCCACACACATTGGTTTAACCACAACGAGTACATGTACCACGACTTGGCTCCAAGCCTCAAGCTATCCAATGCCATGAATTGGCTAAGTCCTCACACTTGCTAAAGCCACGAGTTGGCTAGTACCACCCACAATAAAATCCACCAGTTCACATCCAACCCTCACCAAGGGGCACTCTCACTTCCTCTCTATATATATATAGTTATCACAAATAGGTGGATTCATTATCTTGAACTTTAGTTGGTTCAACTCCCGACTTGGAACATTTTAGAAAAGGCAACAAGGGATTCGAAACCTCCTGAACGAATTCTAGAGTCGGTCCTACAGTCAACCTTGGGCTAGTTTTGGATCACAAGAAAATCATCAAGCCATTCATCGATTTACAGTCGCCTTGACGAATTCAAGGGTTGACTAGCTCCCGGGTGAATCATGAATTGATTCAGGTTGTATCAATGAATTCAAGATCCAACCTCACACTCGAATGACCACGAATTGGCCCGAAGATCATGAATTGATCTAGGTAGTCTCAACGAATTCAAGAACTAACCCATACACATATATGACCACGAATTGGTTGTTTCTCGTAGAATCCTCCATCCTTCTATTTGTGTTGTAGAATCGATTTGCGCCGACGTATCCGTATTGTATTTGGATGTACTCTCTTGTACCGTGGCATATGGGTGGGTTTGTGGATCGAGAAACATATTCTTGCGTTGTTACTATTCGTGAGTGGATCGTTGGATGTCAATTCGAGGTCGTGCCTTTACGAAAATGTGTGTCCGTTAGATACAGAGCAACTGTATCGAATCCAACATCCTATTTGAAACTTATTATCGTATCCTGCAAGGTTTAACCCTTGAGACGATCGTTGTGATGATGAGCGTGGAGTTTGGTTCACCCGTTGAATATTGAGGTTTCCTTGTTTCGTTGGACGGATGGTTTGGTTCTCATCCCATTTCTTTTTACTCAATTTCGAGGATGAAATTTCTTTAAGGGGTATGAGATATAACGACCCGATTTTCTGCATCCTATTAAATTAAATTTGTTGATATAAAAAAAGGGAACCTAAATCAATCCTTTTTTGTGGTTTATTAATAATAAGAGTATTATTATTATTAATAATAATAAATAATAAATTATAAAACAAAATAAAAAAAGGGAACTAAAATTCCTAACCCTACCCAGCCCCTTCCCCGTAACCTTCCCCCCCAAATGAAAAGAAAACCCCTATCTCAGGGAGATCCTTCTCAAGCAGGAAGTATTTTTCCTCATTAGAATCATGTGCGGGAACCTTTCTCAGGTTCTCGACCACACGGGCATTGGGGTCCACACCCACATCTTCCAACATAGGTTGCTCAGGGACTTCAATAGACTTGACTTATTCTGTACTGAGAGAATGCTTGATGGAAGCCAAAAAACAACTCCTTGAGGATTTCTGATTCCCCTTGATACTTTCAATACCTCTGGTACTGGGGAACTTGATTACCTAGTGGTAGATGGATGGTATAGCCCCCACCCTATGCATCCATGTATATCTAATGATGGCATTATAAGTGGATGGTACATCTACTACCAAGAATTCAACTTCCTTAGTCACCTGTCCTGCCCGGACTAGGAGAGTGATAGAGCCCAATGGCTAGACTAGCTTTGCGCTGAACTCGATCAGTGGGATCCTTGCATCTTTAAGGTCTGCTTGAGTCAATCCCATTTTATTGAATGCCTGGAAATACAAGATCTTGATAGAACTACCATGATCCACCAAAATTCTTTCTATATCGAACTTGTTGATATTGAGAGTAATAACCAAAGTGTCGCTGTGTGGGAAAGTGATTCCCTTCAGACCAGCATCATAAAATGAAATTTGAACTACTTCTGGATTGTCTTCTCTTTGTCTTTTCTGGACGAGCTGAAGGACATGGTGCTCTAATGTTTCTCCTCTCTTTTGGGCCCTTGCTTGATTTCTTCGAACATTGTCTTCGCCTCCATGGATCATATGGATGATGCCAGTAGTGGTCTGGTCCTTATCTGAACAGTCACCCCGTCTATCCACCTTCCTAGGCCTATCATCGTGGGTAAGTGTCTGGGCGAGGTTCTAATTCAAATGAACAGCCTCTACAAGCTCTTCTAGGAATTGTTTGAAGGCTTGGCACTACTCGGTCATATGCTTGAACTGCCTATGATAACTGCATTTTAGCCCAGTGGCCTCCATCTCCGCCAAGTTTCCCCTAACTATGCGGGCCATCTCTAGAATGGCTCATTCTGCAAGGGGAAGACCAGACAAAATATAGGGACATTGAAAGTAGTTCTGATTGCCTTGTATGACTCCGGACCTAGTCTGGGCATCCTCAAGATGGGAAGCTTGTTGAAGTTTGTCTGTTGTGTGGCAGGGGCTTGCTCCCTCTTCTCGAGGGAATTTTCCTGTGGTGTTGTCTTCTTTTTCTTTTTCTTCTTTGAGTCCACCACATTAGCATGGTAGGATTTGTTGGCAGAGTGTCCAACCTCCTGTATGACTCCTCCTCCAGTTTGGGTGCTGCTCTACCCTCTCCATAAGCTCCAGGAAAGTCTCTACCGGATTCAACGTCAGGGATTCCCTTAGTTTCTCACCAAAGGAAAGACGAAACCTAAACATGGAAACAACTTGTTTCTCGGTTCAATTCTCAATGTTGTTGCACATTTCAACATACCTTCTAGTATACTCTCTAAGATTCTTAATAGCACATTTTCTCAACAACGTCAGAGAATCGAAGTGTCTGGGAGTAGCACGGCTAGTCATGAAATGCCCAACGAACATTTCGGCTAATTGCTCCCAACTGGTGATTGACTATGCCGAGAGCTTATGGTACCAGGTAAGTGCTGAATGCCCTAAACTAGAAGCGAACATTTTGTAGTATAGGAGATCATCACCCTCATATAGGATGAGAGCCCGCTGGTAGTCTTTCAAGTATGCAATGGTATCCACCTTTCCATCATACTCAAGAAAATTTGGGAGGTTGAAACCCCTTGGGATCCTGTATGAAGGGATCTCCTTGGACAAAGGAGATGAAGTTATTTTCTGAACCGCACGCTTATTCGTCTCTTGGGAAGTTCCCCTACCCTTGAGACGCTCATTGATCCACCTTCGCAAATCATTGATCTCTACCGGGTCTAAATCATTCTCCCCACTTATATTCTGTTGAACTCGTACAGGAGCCCTATGAAAAAGCTGGTCCCTAATATCCGGGACAGAGGCAACAGATCTGGCTGGGTGTGCCTTATTGATATGACTTCTAGTCCTGTTATACAGCTCACTGGGTTGTTGGGGTTCCCTAACCACCCACCTCCATCTCTGAAAGGGGGTGGAGAGCCCTTCCTCTCCTGTTTACACCATGTTCCCTCCCTATGACATCAGGTGCCAATCCCTAGCCCTTAATAGCCCTTGGGTGGTTGTTGACAGTTTGTCTTCCTTGACTTTTTGATACCACAATCATCGGTGCACCTGTTACACTGGCTTGGGATTGTGTTGTTGAGCCATACGGTTCATCTCCCCCTCCAAACGCCTAATGGTGGCCGCCTAAGCCTTGACAAGTTCCACCAGATCCTCATCCATAACTGACCTAGATCTGGATTGGGATTGAGAACCCAGAGAACGTGTCCTACTTTCTTTTTCATCTGTATACTCAACATTCATGTTGAGATATTCTTCATGTTCCAGATTTCCAGCCTCTGGTGCTTCGACTTCCTTTCCTTTCCCAGCATATTGACTGGGACCTCCATTGATGCAGACCGCCTAGCTGACGGGTCTGCAAAACAAGCTGCACTAAGCCGCACAGGTATAGGCCCCTTCCCGTGCTATAATATGGGGCCACTGATGGTTCACAACCCCCTCTTCCCAGCCCTATGCACGGCTGAGGACAAGTTTAGAGAAATAACTTCCAAGATGGATGCAAGGTAACACAAGACTCATGAATGGCACCACGGAAAGTGAAAAAACATTGGGAGTAGGGGAAAATAGGAGGTATTTGTTCATATGGTCTTTGACTGTGGCCAGGCACAATCAAGAAGCAATCAGCAACGCCCATGTGGCCACATTCTCAATGAATTTGTCTTCAACCTTCTGGAAGCCGCACTAATAAATACCCGCACTCCAGCCCTATGATTGAGCTGCCAAAGAAGCAGTCCGTCCTCTTACCCCCCCCCCTAACGTGACCATGAATCTGATCAAGCAACAGATCTCAGGGTTATGCTCGCATGGATGAGAAGTCCCCTTTCGACCAGCTGGTGGATCAAAAATCCTTTTTCCCGAACTCTATTGTTCAACTCGGCAAGACCGGTAGCTCTCTATGCAGCAAAGGATAAGCTCATTCAGTGCTGGAACCCTGGGAACTTGTTCTCGTACCTTTTTTGGTCCCACAATAATTTCATATATTGTATTTTCTTATTTTTATCTATCCGATGTGCTTAGAGTTTTATCTTTTTCCTTTTGGGCCTAATTTGTCAAAAGCCCACAATTGTACTTAGGGTTTCTTTCTACTTTTAGGGTTTTCCATGTCACCCTATAAATAGGGGCTGATGTCTCAGATGTAAAAACTTTTGATTGAGAATGTAGAAAAATGACTATTGAGCTTATTCATCCCCATTCCCGATTGGCATTCTTATTTAGGAATCAACAGATGTGATTGAAGCCGTTCCTCTGGGTATTCGTGCACAAATCAATAGATCAATGAGCCTTTACCCTGGTATCTGTGCACAAATCAATAGGCTAGAGAAGAGAATCAACTCCAGTATTCTTAGTGAATCAACACAGGCATTCTATTTATCCTTGTTCCTTTATTTTCAGTTCTGTTCGTGCTGATAATCGAGATTCCTTTCTTGATTTATTTTTCGTTTTTATTCCGTTGCGTGATTGAAGGCTGCACGAGTTGGGATTTCCTCAATTCAAATCCCAATCTACATAAGTTGGTATCATAGCACAAGTTCCTTTCCTACTAGAGTTCAATATCGATTGTTATCAAGATCATCTATCTCAGAACCCAGTTTTCTATTCGAGTCCTTGAAACCCAATAGTTCTCGATCGGAAACAATGGCAGTCAGATTCAAACAGAGCCAAAATCTTGGATCCCTGAAGAAAACGGAGACCCAACATCAATTTGAGAAGTAGAGGGTCCCCACGAGGAAACCAATTTTGAATAAGGTTAGTAAGCTTGATAAGCTTGACTGATTAGAGCAAACGATGAAGAATTTGGTAGCTAGTGCGGCCACCATTCAGATTCAATTATAGTCGCCACAGCAACAACGAAGGTGATACCAAAGTTCTAGTCCATGTCTAGTGGAAGACAAAGAGTCGGGTGATACAATGTCTAACGAAGAGGAGCCTATCTTCATTGAAGAAGGTCTGGACGAGACTATGGTAAGCCTTGTTAGCAGTTATGACCAAGACCCGATCTACGATGAGGAATCTCATCCTGAGGAGGTTTTGGAAAACAAGAAGTCTGTCTCCGATTCCACATTCTTTTCAATGGAGGAAGTGGTCCATCAAGAGCTCGAGCCCGCCTAGCAAGTTCCTCACCACGGCAGCACAATGCAACTCACACCAGAGCTACGGCATCTCGGCAAGTAGCAACTCATCCTAAAGGAAGAGATCAGCATCGAGCAGCCAGCAGGTAAGGGTGGATGATTCCTCAAACTATGTACAGAGGAGCCAACTCCTGCACATCCGAGCATAGCTCAGCATAGCAAGTTGTGGGAGCTCATCCAAATACAACGTCAGTTCGACTTAAAGAAGACCCTACTCGGCTATACATGGGATCCACCCAGCCTAGAACGGGAACCACCAAATGAGGGTCCTGTGCATAGAAGAGTTTTTAAAAGCAGGGGGTCCAAGACCCTTGGCTGAGAAGCTCACACCAATGCCCAGCTTGGAGCATGGTGATGAGGAGTATATCTCGGAGATCCGGGAGCTCGGCCAATAGCCCTCATTACTCGGAACATGGCATGAGCTCAGCACGGAACAACAACACCTCAGCCAACAGTCCCAGCTGCACGGCTATGACTAGAGGCATAGTCACTTATCTATCCTAGACCAAGGAATATTACACGGGGAGTGTGTGATCCATGACAGGGCCCCACCGAGGGAGACCAGGTGCATACACACATAACCATCTGGCAGCTTGAAGTCTTTAAAGAGCAAACTACACTGTGTATAAAGATAGAAGCCAGCGTGGGAGGACGAGCCAGAAGGGCACTCAAGCTTTGGGTGTTGTTTTCAAATAGAATGAGGGGTGGGCTGAAGATTTGGGTCCCCAACATCGATAGATCTTGCCGCTCTGTCTATTTTGTACAAGGCAATCTTCAGGAGGTATTCTTTCTGTCTTATTATGACAACAGCCTGGAGCAGGATGGAGGGAATGCATGTTAGAGGTCGAACTTTCTCCAACCTGGAGAGGATGATATAGACCGCCCAACTGATGGGGCTGTAAAACAAGTTGCACTGAGCCGCGCAGGTATAGGCCCCTTCCCATGCTAGAATATGGGGCCATTGATGGTTCATAACCCCCTCTTCCCAGCCCTACGCATGGTTGAGGACAAGTTCAGAGAAATAACTTCCAAGATGGATGCAAGGGATCACGGGACTCATGAACGACACTACGGGAAGTGAAAAAACATTGGTGCCAAGCTCCCATTCGTAGCTCGGCACAGTCAGCCAGTTCTCTGCTCGACATCCGAGAGTAGGGAAAAATAGGAGGTATTTGTTCATATGGTCTTTAACCGTGTCCGGGCACAATCTCAATGACACTCTCTTCAACCTTCTAGAAGCCGCACTAATAAATACCCACACTCCATCCATATGGCCGAGCTGCCAAAGAAGCAGTCCGTCCTCTTACTCCCTCCCCTAGCGTGGTCAAGAATCTGATCAAGCAACAAATCTCAGGGTTATACTTGCATGGATGGGTAGTCCCCTTTCGACCAGATGATGGATCCTTTTCCCAAACTCCACTGTTCAGCTCGACAAGGCCGGTAGCTCTCTATGGCAAAGGATTAGCTCATTCGTTGCTAGTACCCTGGGAACTTGCTCCCGTACCTTTTTCTGGTCCCATAATAATTTCATATTTTGTCTTTTCTTATTTTTATTTATCCGATGTGTTTAGGGTTTTGTCTTTTTCCTTTTTGGGCCTAATTTGTCAAAAGCCCACAATTGTACTTAGGGTTCTTTCTACTTTTAGGGTTTTCCATTCCACCCTATAAATAGGGGTTGATGCCTCAGATGTAAGAACTTTTGATTGCGAATATAGAAAAATGGTTGTTGAGCTCGTTCATCCCCATTCCAGATTGGCATTCCTATTTAGGAATCAATAGTTGTGATTGAAGTTGTTCCTCTAGGTATTCATACGTGAATCAACAGATCAACGAGCATTTATCCTGGTATCTGTATGTAGATCAACAAGCTAGAGAAAAGAATCAACTCCGGTATTCTTAGTGAATCAACAGAGGCATTCTGTTTATCCTTGTTCCTTTATTTTCGGTTTTGTTCGTGCTGATAATCGAGATTCCTTTCTCAATTTATTCTTCGTTTTTATTCTGCTACGTGATTGAAGGCTACACGAGTTGGGATTTTCTCAATTCGAATCTCAATCTGTATCATCCATGCACAAACTTCGAGAAACAGGATTGACCCCTGGACTTCTTGAGTGTTGGTGGTGGCTCAGGATGATTCTCCATAGCCCTTTTGCCATCTTCAGCGATTCTAAGTTGTTCTTGCACTTCGTTATCTCATCTTGCTTCCATCTTCTCCAGACTTACTTCAAACTGGTACATGACTTTCTTCTTCAAACCTTACATGTGGGTTTCCCACAAAAGACGCCAATTGTGCATGAATAAATCTTACCCAGCAAGGAGACTACTTTGACCTTTGACTTTGCTAATTAGATTCCTTCTACACCTCCTTCCTTCTTACTATTTTCTCCCTACTCCAAGTATCTCTACAACCACAATAATGGTTAGAAGACCCCCCGTCACTATGGGTTGGAAAGCCCTACGATGATTAAGTTAGTCCCAGGGAAGAATAACTTAATCCTAATCAAAAGAGAAAACACAGAGCTTGAGAGAGAAATTTGCCAGAGGTTTGTTACCAAAAAAATATCTCGGTCTCTTTATAAGGTGTGATTTTATTCTTTTTGTATCTCTCTCTACCATTAATGCACCGTTCCAACTCCTTGACTTCTCATCAAGAAGGGGGATGAATCCAAACAGTATACTTCTCATCTCCCATCTGATCAATCCACCTAACTGATGACCTCCCGTCATTTGACTTCTTCTAGTATCTCTTCAAAACTTACTCAGCCTAATAATAGTTAGAACATACATTGACTAACTTCTTACTCATTAACTAATGTCTGTACGTCCCGCCCATATTATTATCGAGTTGAACATAATCCTATACTGCAGATGCTTACCGCACTGGGCCTAGCTTTATCTATAATCGAGGTGCCAACTCTATACATGGCTAACTAGTTCTTGTCATGATCTGCCCATTGTCCTCTAACACCTAAGTGACGCACTACCAAGATGCCTTGCCTCACTGGCCATACCTAATACTTAGTGAAACCTAGCTGTTGGACCTACGGTTGGCTATATCACTTAAGACCTAGTCCATATATTACATATAAAATATACATCCAGCTATATCCTCCATGATCTGACATGTATGCCCCTGAATAGAGCTCCCTTGCTGTCTAGATGTTTAGCCACACATGACTAGACCTTATCCTCAGCATGAATTCCCTATGGATATACTGCCAGATAAATCTAGGGGATCCGGACTATACATCTGGGATGCCTATATGCCGTACTGCTTGGATGTCAGTTGCCACAAAATCCCGTGCCTCGTAGTGGACTTCTATTGATAGATGATTTCCAAGCACAACAAGGAAACCAGAGTGTGAGGATAAGCATTTAAAGTCCCAAATCAATAAGTTAACCTTGAAAAAAAAAATTGGCCGAAGCCTTTTTCTTTCAAAACAAAACATTTGGACGAAGCCCACCTTTAATAAATGGCTGAAGCCCACCTTTAATAATGACTGAAGCCCACCTTTAAATGAGAAATTTGGGGCGCCCCCACACCTTTATGGCAATAGCCGATTGCCCGAAGGCCACCTTTATAGTAAATGCCTGTAGGCCACCTTTAGTAATGAAATTGAATGTACAATTGAAATGGTTACTTCGTACACTCACCTTTAGTATTTAGAATAATCCCACCTTTAGTTTTTCGGTTCCTTATAATTCACCGCTTCTTTTCCTGTCACAATCACACAATTTCAATATTCATGACAAGAATCATAAAGGATCAACGTAGGAAAAGTACTACAATTTCCTCATAATTTACCCTTTACCCCTAATCATGAGTGAATTAAATTTGTGGCAAGGTAAGGGAGGCAAAATGCTCCACGTCTCATGATTTACATGAACTAGGGTAAGTTGTATATGTTTTGGAAGCAAAAATCTCAAATTTCCCTTAAACAAATTCAGGATTTGTCGATGCTCGTCCAGACGAGCACCACCTTCATCCGGATCACCACTCCTCGTCCAAATGAGACCCCCCTTCGTCTAGATGACTGACTCTGAAAAATTCTGCAAAACCTTCTGATGGCTTGTCCGGACGGAGACCAGGCATGGTCCGGATGATGGACCAATAGCTCCTCTCAAACACTTCAAGTTGACCCTCAAGCCTCCCAACTCAACCCCAAACACTTCACCATCCTCCTAGGCATTAGTTTGACACTCTAAGGCAATCCCACAACTACTCCGAGCTTACTAACAACACCGAAACATTTCTTATGACTTAGGAGGTATACTAACTTCCTCAAACATCCCCACATGTAACTTCCTTAATACCTACACGTCAAGGCGCTAACGTTCGATTGTCTAACTCTAGGGTCATGATCCTAGCAAGAGGTCTGCAATTTTGACTAATTCATAAAATGCACTACTCATACAATTGATTTGAAACATGCATTCTATAATTAACATAAATTATACCAAGATTATTGCTAAAAGAGCTTTAAAAGGAATAATTAAATGGAATAAGGGGACGGGTATTAAAACTCACCCACCCTTAGGAAATTTCATCCCTGAAATTAAGGATGTTTACATGAAAATAGATGTGGATGATCCCTTCCAATGCTATCTTTGCCTTCCCATGTAGCCTCATCGACGCCATGATGTTTCCATAAGACTTTGACCCAACGGACCAACTTAGAGCGTAAGACTTGCTCCTTGTGGTCTAGGATCTTCACTGGCATTTCCTCATAAGATATATCTTCATTCAACTCCAAGGGTTCCACTTCTACCACATGGACTGGATCATGCATATACTTTCGAAGCATGGACACATAAAATATGTTGTGGAGCCGAGATAATTCCACCAGTAATGCCAGTCTATATGTCGTTGCTCCCACTCTATCAACAATCTCATATGGCCCAATATACCTTGGTGCTAATTTCCCCTTTCCTTTGAATCGAACCACCCCCTTCCAAGGAGAAGCTCTCAAGAAGACATAGTCGCCTACCTCAAACTCCAATTCCCGTCATTGGTTGTCCGCATAACTTTTCTGACGGCTCTATGCGATATGCAACCTTTCTCTAATGATTTTGACTCCTTCCGAAGCTACTTGCACCAATTCCGGCCCCAAAATTTTTCATTCCCCAACTTCACTACAACAAGTCGGAGTCCTACATCTTCTACCATACAATGCCTCAAACGGTGCTATCTCCATGCTACTCTACAAACTATTATTATAGGAAAATTCAATCAATGGTAAGTAGTCATACCAACCTCCTCAGAAATCCATCACACACGACCTCAACATGTCCTCTAAGGTTTGAATCGTTCTCTCCGACTGTCTATCAATTTGCGGGTGGAAGGT
>NMUG010010152.1:0-11048 GCA_002855965.1 Monotropa hypopitys | reverse complement strand
GATTGATCTAGTGCTTCGCCTGTACTTCCACTGCAACTGTTTCTATTTTGTTCGTATATCCTGCAACCACAAAGGTTAGATGACCCCCTAGCCAAGTGGCTTGAAGGCCCTCCGATGATCAAGTTAGTCCCAGTCAGAGAGAAACTTAATCCTAATCGAAAGAAATGAAGGCAGGAAGCTACGAAGTAATTTAGGCAGAGTAATGTTACCAGAAATTCCAATCCCTGTAAGTGAAGCATCCACCTCCTTTTATACTTGCTAGTGTCCGCCATTAATACGACATTCCCTCTTCGTAACCCCTCAGTAATGAAGAGGGAATAATATCTTACTCATTAGTCATTACCTATACACGCCGCCCATGCTATGCCGCACTGATCGTTATCCCGCACTGCGGGGTTGCCGCGCAGGGCACACCTTATCCACAGATCCGAAATACACACTTAAAGATGGTTCGTTTAAATGTCAAGATGCCACATAAGATGCCCAGACTTCCATGCCGTATTCCCCAGATGTCCTGCCCACTGGGCCTGACCTAATCCAAGGACTTACCCAGATATCGGACTCTTATCAGGCCTTATCTCATTACACTCTAACCCATGATTGACTCTGGAGATACATATGGCTAATCCCCTCAAGATCTTCCTACATATGTCCCTAAATAGAGAAGCGATGCCACTAGGATGTTAAGCCTTCTCCGGCCAAACCTTATCCTGACACTCAGGCTCTCTATGGACATACCGTAAGTCAGAACCTTAGGAATCCATAATGCATTCCGCGCTACTATCATACCGCGCTGCCACACATCCGCGCTGCCACACATTCGCGCTGCCACACATCCGCGCTGCCACACTTTATAATTAATCTCACTGATTTAATCAGATTTCAACACAGGAGATCCAAGACTAATTATGCCACGTGGATAATCTGGATTTACCCTACCACAATAAGTATTTTGAGAAATGAATGTTTGCTGGTTATGGAAAGTGTTTTTTATTAAGAACATGGTGTTGAGAAATAATGATCCATGGTTATTTTGCTTTTCTTATTCATGCTTTTCTATAGTATTCACCAGCTGTCATTACTGATGCACATTTTCGTGCCTTTTTTAGGTGATCGTGATTAGAGTCCATCAGTCCAGTCCAACAGTTTCAGTTGTAGAGTTTGATGAATTTATAAGTTGTTCAGTTGGTTATATCAGTAGTAGTTGTCAGTTTTTCTCTTTTGATGTACTAGTAAGAGAGAACTTTTCTATTATCAACGTTGAGTCTGTATTTTCTTTTATTTGAAATCAGTTTGAGTTGTATCAGGACATGTTGCCAGTATTATGTTGAGTTGTATCTCAGTTTGTGTCAGAGTTGAGAGAGAGTCTGTATATGTATATCATCAGCAGTGTTATGAGATGTTTTTGTTTCAGATAGCAGCGTTTATTTCAGTTGGTGTGTGATTAGTGAGTTGTGGTCGTGTTTGGTTGCCACGTGTCAATCATGGATGACTGACTCTACAATTATCAAGGTTGGGGCGTGACATGTATATTATGGGTCCATTGCCGACAGCGCGAGGAGCTAAAAAGTACATGCTGGTGGGGACATATTACTCCAACAAGTGGATACATACAGAGCCATTAACAAAGATCAAGGAACATAACACTGAGCAGTTTGTACGGAGGAACATCATTACGTGTTTTGGAAACCCATATGCTATTGTGTCAAATAATGGCACGCAGTTCCAAGACAAGTTCAAGAAGTTCTGTGCAACATACAAGATCAAAAATTTATATGCATCAGTTAGCTATCCTCAGAGTAATGACCAGGATGAAGCATCGAACAAGACAGTGCTTGATGGAATCAAGAAGAGATTGTAAAAAGATAAAGGAAGATGGACAGATGAGCTGTTGTTGGTTCTATAAGATTACCGCACTATGCCCAGACGAGCTTTAGCCGTGCAACTAGACTTAGCAGAAGAAAGACGAGAAAGGGCCTTGGTCAAGCTGGCCTCCTATCAGAGCCAGTTGAATAAGTTTCACAACCGAAAAGTCCTTCCCAGGGAGTTCAAGATTGGAGACCTGGTCCTTAGGAAAGTTCTGGGCAATACGAAGGATCCTGCAGATAGTAAATTAGGGCCAAATTAAGAAGGGACATACAAGGTGATTGGCACAGTAGAACGGGGAGACTACAAGCTTCCGGATCTCGATGGAATGCAGATTCCCCATACTTGGAATGTGTCAAACTTAAAGAAGTTTTATCAGTAGAATTTCATGATGTATTGATGTGCTCCAAACAAAGTAATGAAATAAAGTTGTTTTCAGAATTAAAGTATTGATATTTTGTGCAAGTATGATGAATTGCCAAACTGAAGTGAGTCAGGGATTTAAATGAGAAAGCAAAGTCTTGACCCAGCCTTCACTCCCTCATTGAGGGGCAATGGTCACGTACAAAGAATGCTCAGAATGGATTGAGAAGGCCCAAGACTGTTGTTCCCGAGCTAAGGTCCTTGACGTAACATCCCAAAGCTTCTAAACCTAAAACTTAAGGTTCTTAATTGATTCTAAACTGAAAGACTTACAAAGGGATGAAAATCTCAAGAGGGGCTAGGTTTGAAATGAGTGAATGCTCCCAAGCATGGAATGCGGGAAAATGTATTGAGAAGGCCCGGGACCATTATCACGAGCTCAGTTCCTTTAGGGGATGAGAAGTCCTAAGGATTTGATCTCAAAATTGGGTGTTAAACCCATAAGGTTCTTTTTTACATCCTAAGCCGAAAGTCTTAAAAAGGGATGAAAGTCTCAAGAGGGCTTAGGTTCGAAATGGGTGGGCAACCCAAAACAGTGGCGGATCCAAGAATTCATCTCGGGGGTGTCATTGCTCTCGGATTCGCACGAAAAATCTGATTCGTTGATACATTTTTAAATATTATTTTAAGTAATCATATAAAAAATTAGTTCATTTGGATATATTTAAATATTTTATTAATACATTATATTTGTATTTAGAAGTTTTAGACCTAACTTTGAACACAAATTGGATGAAATACTTTAATATATTCAAATGAGTTGATTTTTTACAGAATAATTTTACAAATATTTAAAATTTTATCAACGAATCATATTTTCGTGTGCCAAAAAAACAAAACAAAAAAATTAAAAAGGGTTTCACAAATGGGGGTGTCATTTGACACCTTCCCCTTAATAGATCCACCCCTGACCCAAAAGGGTCTGCTTGATCCTCAATCCATCATTGTCTTCAGGGAATGGTAAATCCCAAGGCAGTCCAAGAATGGAACGAGTGAAAAACTCAGGAGATTATAGCAATTCTTGTCCAATGAAGTAATTAATTTTGCCTAAGGCTTAAATAGGATGGGAAACTCACATGCCCGCATTGCCAGTACTTGGAGAATTTCCAGAAAGTGGAAGTCACAAATACATGGCACTGTGGCAAATGAAACAATACAAGTCACAACAAATATAAAGTCAAGCAAGAGGCATGTAACGAGTAAAAGAAGACATAATAAGTGTAAAATAGCTTTATACATTGATGAAAGTACAGAATTGAAAATTAAGTAAAGGCACAATCAAGTAGAAGTTATGTAACACCCCATGTTTATAAGTAAAACATTTCCAACATATTTTTTTTGAAATACAGTAAACACAAACACTGGCGAGTTAACGGTTACTATACAGATGTATTGCAGTAGAAGTTCTCATTACATTAATCTTGATAAAATATACAAAACTGAAAGAGTACAAGGGGGAAGTACAGCTGTAACTACTTACTACAAACTATAAAGAAAAGTACAACTACAACAGTACTACAACCTGAAAACCGAAGAGAAGTACAAAGGTAAAATGGAGAACCCAGGCTACAGCTCCAAAGGCAACCTACTGCCAGCTCAATCTCCAAGTCCACCTTTACAAGAAACCCCGCAACACAAACCTGGAAAAGAGAGAGAAATGAGGGCCTGAGCAAACCACGACTCAGTGAGGTAACAACTAATGAATACAAAGTATGTACGAGCGCATGCGAACCTACGTGCCACAAAACATGGGTAGGTACTATCAAGGAGAGGCATAACACACGCACACATCCTAGTCACGTGAGACGAAGAGTATCTCCAAGGTCATACGAGTAGAGTGTCACCTAAACCACAACCGACGTCCCTAACGGAAAGGTCATCACTAAAAAACTCTACTAAAGGATATATGGACCTCGTCACTCAATCTCACCTATTCTCAATCCAACCCAGGGACACAACACAATTAACACCCACAATCACTTACTAGGAACCCAATGTCAAATCATCTCATCTTCACCTCATTCCCATGTTCATTGGTAAGATTTTGGATTTGGATAATTGTATTTGAGATTGGATATTGGAGTATACATTTCATCACTTTCCCCACCTTGGCCCACCCAAGGGGTACAACCACATTACCATCACGAGGTTATTAGTTCATTCCAATATTCATTTCCGGTCAACTCCTAAACGAGCGAGTCTCCAATCTCCCCTAGACAAGGGCAAGTAAATCACATGTGTTAAGAGTTTTCCAGGATCCCGCCTGCCAACGTATCCAGTATATTTCGAGACTTTCGGAAACTCGTATCTCCCACCTATGGCCAAAGGATCTTATTCCTAGATCATCATCTGTCAATGATATCTAGTGATTCCGCGACTTCGGGAACGTGTATCTCCCACTTAACACGATACAAGGACTTGGGCAAAACCATCCAAGTCAAACCCACATTACACTTCTTTTTTTCATTGGTGAGTTTTGGTAAATGATTGAAGATTGACTAAGGGTGGTCCTCGTAGGATCCATCCCTCATATTGGATATTCATTACATTCATTGGGTACTTTTCATCTTCGATCAAACCATTCGTTTTTTCAAGATTCCATAATCCCCTCAAGGTAAGGCCCAACACACACTTCTGATTTCACATCGTCACAACACAAAGGGGACTCGTATCAACCACACCACAATACCACCAGTACCCAATGAAGTCACAACACACACTTACCCAACGAATTTCTATGACCACACCTAACTAGGTAGAAGGTTCACCCTAATTGACAACAAGGGGGAGAAATTCCAATTTCGCCACGACTCATGCTCATACGATACCCCAATGACTCAAGTAAGTCAAGTCAAACACACTATTAAGTGATCACCACACTAATTAAACATGGTCGACGCACCCAAATTTCATCTCAAGGCCTATTTGGACATTTCATCAAACACTTGGCGCCTATACATCTTTAAGGGTAATCCTTAACACACGGGTTAGCCTTTCCACATCTATACCACTCCAAGACCAATCACGATTACCCGATGCTAACCCGACACCAACCAATCGAATGACAACAACGCGATTACACACCCGCCACCAGTAAATCGAACGACAAGCGATACGACTACGCATAGTAAATCACGATCGATAATCAATGAAACAAGGAATAGAAATATGCACACCCACGCATACTAGGTAGGAGTTAAAAATTACCCACCGGAACGTCGCCGGAAACTTGCTGGAGAGGTCGTTGGAGCAATCGCCAAAAAATGACCATGTGATCCGAATACGCCACTACGAAGCTCTCGTCGCACCCTACGAAATACAACCACCATCAACTATGGGAGAACGCAATTAGGAGCTAGGGTTTAAGAGAGGAGAAAGACTTACGGGGTATACACAAACCACTACCGTCAATGCGAAGCCCTCGACATCCCTGTCGACATTTGTGAAGGCCGGAAGCTCCCAATCTTGTCGGAAATGGGTGGATTTGAGGAGAGAAGAGATAGGGAGGGAGAGGGATGTAGAGAGAGGAAGAGTTCTGTATAAATGTGGCATGAAAATGCCCTAAAATCAGACCAAGGCATATATATAGCCCCCTAAGTGAAAATACCACTTTACCCTTAATGACTGTCTGCAGAACAGCATGTGCACTGGTGCAAGTCAAGTCTGCACCGGTGCAAACCCCCATTGCATCGATGCATCAACTGATGCAAACCCTTCTGCCTCAAATCTGAACCTCTGTGCACCGGTACAAACCCCACCTGCACCGATGCAGACCATCCCTGCACCGGTGCAACTCTACCTGCACCGATGCAAACTTGAACAGAACTTACTAGAGCCACTCTGCACCGGAGCAACAAATACATGTACCGATGCAACTGCTTCAAAAAAGAATGCAGTACACTCTACACAGTACCTGCACCGGTGCAACTGCACCAGAATGCCAAAAAAGTTACAGAATGGTTCCAAGGCCATCCCGATATGCCTCGGGCAAGCACCAAACAAAAAGAGGAGGTTCAAAGGGATTCCCAAACGATATTTTCACACTCGAATACGATGAAACGAATATATAATTCGCATTAAAATTTATGGAGTGTGACAAGTTAAGCATCCATCCCCCCAAAAAATGACAAGGCAGTGATACCAGTAAACAAGTTACTGATACCAATAGTTCAAAAACATTATTACAGACCAGAGGTAAAATCAAAAGTTAAACTACATCAACCATATCAGTAGTGGCGGAGGTTGCAGAAGATGGATCTGTGGAAGTAGCCAGAGAAGGTTTAGAAGTTGGTAAAGTCACAGAAGTATTGTTAGCAAAAGTGATCGGGGTTGAATCAGCAACAAGGCTTGAGGCGGGTGGTGGAACAACAACTTGAGAGATCTCAGCAGCATTAGAGGATGGTAGGAGGGCAGCTGAGTCAGATGTGGGGTTAGTAGAAGGTGGCATGGTCGAGGAGACTAACTCTTGTGTCTTTGACAGTGCGGGATCAGTGGTTTCCTGAGCTGGGGAAAGAGTCTGGAATGACAGAAAGACGGATGGCAAGGGAGTCACCACACAAAGTGGATAATCCAATGCCACCCCTATAAAGTCTAGTGCCAGTCCCCAATACTTGGAAAAAATGAGTCCTGCAAGCCAGGAAACAGCTCAATAATTTCCTTCCCATATACCTACCCAGTCTTGACAAATCTGGTAGTGTGCCCATCTTCCTAGGCCTTCTTGGTTTCTTAGAGGTGCTTCTCCTTTAGCTCGACCATCTCTCTCTGGGCTTGTCCAAGGCAATGGAGCGATGTTTGAATTTCTCGGCAGCCTCTTTCTGCCCAGCCTTGTGAGCCTCAAATCTCCTCTTTATCTCATCCCTTGCATCAACCTTAGTTTTCTCAAGAAGCTCATGCTGCTTGGTGAACTGATGGTTTGACTCCAGCTCGACTTTCTTCACTTTGGCTTTCTCAGTCATCAGGTCAGTAGACAGCTGAGCAATCTTCTCTATCAGCATCACAATCTTCTCGTCCTTCTTGGCAATCTAGACCACAAGGTTGTTGTTCATTGTTTGTTCATGTTCATACTAAATGTACAACTCGCTGAGTCTTTTGTTCAGTACGATGGCACATTGGACAGTCTTGAAAGTAATGAAAAAAAGAGTAAGTAAAATATCAAAATTGAAGATAAGAAAGTTTAAGTTAGGGAGTACCTTGAAGGAGATGGTATAGACATAGGCATAAAGGTCTACACTGTACCGTCTATCTTCCAACTCCATGTCCTTTGGCAGCAAGATTTCCTGGGCCAGGCCTAGGGCAGTTGGTAGCTCGTCTACCTGGCCGGTCAGCCGGACAAGAGATTCCCTACCTTTATTCAGTGTGGGGACCCAGAGAGTAGGGTCCACAAGGATCCTTTCTCGGCGATTTCTTTTAGTCCTCTTTATTTTGGGAGGAGGAAGATATCCTTCTACTTCAGAATGGACAGGGGTCTCTGCATTAGGAGGAATTACCATCACCAAGGGAAGAGCAGCAATCGGCTCGTTGGTAGAAAGAAGGGGTGCAATGATATGTATGGATTTGGGTTTGGGGATGGACAATTTGGTAATAGGTTTTGCCGTGGTGGTTGGTTGGATGCTGGTGCCGGTGGCAATAGCAGCTGCTAGTGCAGTAGTTTGTAGCACGTCCGAAGAAGAGTTAATGTTAGCGCGATGACCTGGGGGTGATCGAACTCTATTGTCGTCCACTTTTTGGAAGATTGCATCCAGATTAAAGCGACCTATTTCACCTTTCCATTCATTCAGAACAGGTCCTTGGTCTAAGGGGCAATGCGGATGGAAGCACCAGTCTCAACAATAGGTGGCAAAATGGCAAGGGATTTGCCTTTATTGGCCTTGGCAAGGGTTTTGGTAGGACGTATTTGTCACACTCTAGAAAATTTAAGGATTTTCCATTCGTTCCAATAAATTCAATAAATCGAATTTTGGAATTTATTTCCATTTTTCGTCGAAGTCGACTGTTTTCCAAAAGTTCGGATCTCCGTGTCATTGGAATTTTGGTGGTGTCTTGACACACCTAAGATCATGTCAAATCATTTTAAATGAGTTTATGGAATTAAAAATCCTCGTCGTAGGATCCGTTCAGTTTTGGAGTACTCGGGTAAGCCCACGAGTTGTTCATTGATCGTAAGAAATGTTTATGGACTTGAGGAAGGCATTGGAGTGACCTTAGAATGTTTGTTTGGTGTCTATAACTTTGAGTAAGTGTTCGGGGTTGCATTAGGAAGGTCTGGGAGTGTTTCAGAGCTGTTTTGGAGCATTGGTTGGTGGCTCGTCCAGACCAAGGATGGTCTTGTCTAGACGAGTGAGCTGAGGGTTTCTGGAAATACTTCAGGAAGTCTTGTTCGGACCAGGAGTGGTGCCTGTTCGGATGAGAGGGCTCGTCCGGACGAGGAAGGAGTCCCGTCCGGATGACAGTGCTAAAAATGTGATTTAAGTTAGGGTTCCTTACTTTTTGCTCGAACCAAAACATTTCCTATCTCCCTCAAACTTATCTGAATTTCACTCCTTCCCCTTTTCTCCTCCTTCTCTCTTCCCAAACACCAAATCCATTGAGATTCGATGGATCCCGCCTTCACAAACATTGATCCCCTCTCCTCCCTCTACGCAACTATGGGCATGGATCGTCCGACGGAGCTCAATCTCACGGCTAGGGGTTTGTGGATCTTCGATTGAGGTAGAGATTTCTATCTCTCTTGTTTCTATCTTTGGTTTTCTCCTTCTCCCTCTAAGATTTTAAAGAAATCCATGTATGTGTGTGTATTTTCGAATTCACCCTTGTAGGTTGTGTCTATCTTTCAATTGGTCGAGTATACACGTTGATTAGGGTCTCGTTGAACTCCCTATGACTTTAATTTGTCAATCCCATGCTTGATTTTGAAAACCCCCAATTTTTATGAAAACCCTAACTTTCGAGTCTTGAATTAAATTGGGGAAAATGATTGATTTTAATTGTGATGGTCAATTACTGGGAATTAGAAGTGTTTTGATACATCGAATTTAACGATTGAACGAATTGTGTAATAACTCATATTTTGGGTCTAGTTGTGTGATTAGGAGACGTTGCCCTAATCATGTCAGAATTGATGAACGAAAAGATAATTGTTAAATGAAAGACCCTAAAACATGGGAGTATATTATGGTTGACTACATTATGGGACTTTGTCCCCAGGATATTGATCCTTGAGGGGCTAATTGGGACACTCATGACATTGCGCAATGGGGGTTTATTGGACCCTCCCGACGAGTTAGGGAAATGCGAGAAATTATTGGTTAGTTGGTTGATCACCCACTAGCACGGAAATAGACGAAACCTAATAATTCAGTTGATTCGAGATTAAAGAATTGATATACTAGAAACCAATCCCCGTTGAAAGATAATAGAAATTGGTATATTAGAAACCAATGTTTTAAAAAAAATGAGTCTTTTGGAACTCTTAGGATTTGGTAGATTGAAAACTAACTTCCTACATGTTTGAGAAAGCAAGTCTTTTGGAATATGGTCGTTTCTTCCTTTGTTTTGACAAAGCGCATCGTTTGGAAAATGTTGGGTCTACACCCCTTTGTTGGTACTTTTGGATCCTTTGAACATATCGCGCATTGAACTTAAGTCTAAGAATAAAATGTGAATTTCTCACCTTGAAAATATAATGAGATCCCTCTGCATACATGTTTACATTCCTTGCCTTGTCACACTCATGCACCCCAATTTTAGAAATACTTGGTTATAGATTTCTCTACTAGGCGGTGGTGCCTAACCCTCTATTTTATAGGTGCTTGGCTTCTTTGGATTGGAGCCGCATCTTTGGGCTCTTAGCCGGGCTTTGGAGTTGGTTGAACCATAGATGATAGGTCTTTTTCCTTATAATCATTTGTAATTCCATTTATTTATTTCAGTTATACATTATAATCGGATTATGTTATAAAGTCCCAAAATCATGTATTGTTCCATTTATACCATTTTCTTACCATTCATGTAATATGGGATATTATGGTGGCAGATGTTTTATTTCTGCACTTTAGTTTCAATTAATTAGCATCTTAAAAAATGATTTCAAATTTTGAGGGTGTTACAAGATTGATGTTTGGGCTTCTGGGTCTGGGTTGATCACTAGGGAAGGTTGCCTTACCCCTCGATAGCCTTGGTAATATGGAGTGTAGTTAAGAAGGTTGGAGACTGATCTGTCCAAGGATCGACCACGAGAGTCGATGTGGTTTAAGGCTCGCTTGACCTCAACAACCTTGTACTCTTTGTTTTTCAAGGATTTCTGGTTGATTTTGGAGGCAGCTGCAGAATGTTACAAGTCAAAATCAGTAAGAAGGTTGTAAGAAATTTTGAGAAGCAAAGAAATGAAGTAAAGATTGGAAAGGAAGGGAACTGACAAGGAGATCCGTCGTAGTGAGGAAGGAAATAGTCTTGAGATTCATCAACGACATACTCCCAATTTCCAGTGACAATGAAAAGATCATCTGTAATACTCGTATTTATTTCAATTTATTGAATTAGATTTATTTATTTTTATTTAAAAAAATAATAATAAGTGAGAAGGAATTATAGTGTAAAGGGATGTAAGATAATTAATAAGGATTTTATATAAATAAATTATCTCTTAAATGAATATATATATATATATATAAAGAGTAAATGGGTGGCATGCAAGGGTTAATTATGTTTAGAGTGAAGGGCAATATGGGAATTCTCCCTTAAAATCTGATTAGAGAGATATA
>NMUG010010151.1:0-11049 GCA_002855965.1 Monotropa hypopitys | reverse complement strand
TATTTAACAAGGAATTCACAAACACTTAGTCTTAAAGTTCATGACATTAAGAAATCATGCTATCACATGCCAATATAATACGCCCTATACACAAGGTTATCTCTATATCCATAGAAATCCATCCACAAACAAAGAGATACACATTCTTTCAATCCAAACTGAAAATACAAGAGTATTGTCTAACAATTGAGAAGATTTGTCAGAACTTACTACATAGAAAATCGTAAATCTCAAGATTATCAACCTTTTCCTTCAAGATCTTCAACAATGGGGGTCTTCTTCTTCTTCAATGGAGAACTTCCCCTATTACTCTCTCTCTAGAGTAAAAGATAGAAAAAATGAGTAATGAACAATCTAAAGTCATCCCCATATGTTTTAGATCAATAGGTAACCGTCCAAGTATGTAAAATACCAAAAATATCCTTTTGCAACCGTTCAAATTTTTATACAGAACTGTAGGGTTATCGATAACCCAGTGAGAGGGGTTATCGATAACTCATCCCTCAGAATTTTCTATGGAAGATCCATGGTCCTGGTTATCGATAACCATACAATACCTGTTATCGATAACCAACCCTGTAACTTCTGGTTATCGATAACCACACCTCACCAGTTATCGATAACCCAACGCTCAAAATTTTGTATGGGAGACTGTAACTCCTGGTTATCGATAACCACTCCTCCCTGGTTAACAATAACCTGCCATTCGGAAATTATACTGAACCGATTTTCTTTCTCTAACTCCTATACCCAAATCACAAAAACACACTACAAACCATCCAACCTCAAACATTTCCCCAACATTCTATATCATAATTTAACTCTCTAAAGCTATTCTAATCACCTTCCCAAGTCCATTTATACTTTAAACTCAAAGTATCAAGGATTACGATAGAATTTACCACCTTAATTATCATCAACCTCAAATTCTATCCTCAAATCAACATAAGGCGCTCTAGCAACACTTTACCACATCAATCCTTAAACTCTCTCACCCCAAGGTTTAACATGATCATTAGATAAGTGCCACTAATTATTTCATGCAAAATACGTAAAAGGATTTTCTTAATTAAAATTAAGGATATAGGTATTACAGAAACCAATAGAAGGGGGTGGGGGGATAAATATATGCTGATATAAAATTTCCAGTTTAAAAATTTAATGCACAATAGAAGATTAAATATTACATAGGATATACAAAGAAAGCAAATAAAAGTATTCAATAGAGTCAATCTTGAGTGCTTTGTTACACCTCAAGTCTTAAAATACGACAAATGTAGAGATATATGCACATAAGATTAGTTCAAGGACAAATGAAAAACAAGCAAGTAAAGCAAGATAATATAAATATAACAATGCAAGAGAGTAAGGGTGTAACACCCCGAATTCTCATATCATATTTTCTGGTAAATTATTAGTGATATTAATTAAGTAAAATTGATTCTGGGTCATATTTGATGTTAATCTAAGTTTCGTTATTTCCTGAAGTGAGTTCGAGAGTTAGGGAGTATTGTGAGCAAAATCTAGGCAGTGACTTTGTGTAACAAAATGTAGGGGTATAAGTTTCGATATACCTTGGTCATATTGCTCTTTTAGGCTTAATATAATGATATGTTGGTCCTTATATACTGATATGTCCTAATGTTTCTTCCCTCTTCATACCTATTGAGGCATACCGATATGTGAGTATGCAGTTTATATATCGATATATAGTCCCCTACATATAGGTATACCAAGGTTCTGACCAACTCTGATTCCTCTTTGAAACCCAACATTTCGGTATATGATGGCATGGTATACCAGTATCAGGGGATGGCTATATATCAGTATAAAGGCCAAGGTATATTGGTATACCTTGGCACTGCCCCTTTGATGGACACCCTCTGGGCCTTTGAATTTTGGTATATTGTGCATGTATATCGATATATGAGGCTCTGACTCGGATTTAAAATAGGAGGTATAAAAGCCTTCTTTTCTCAAATAATTCATTTTAAACCCATTTTCTCCCTTTATAATATAGCACCAGACATTTTGTCCATCTCTCATCCGTATATCACCTCCTTCCTTCTTTTCTCTTCTCTATCTCTCAAACAAGCAAGAGTTCAGGCAAATCACCTTCACAGACATTATAGATCGTTCTTACCTCTACATATTCATTCACACTTTGTTGGCACTTATCAAGGAGCCTCACCTAGGGTATTTTGTATCTTCTTCCTTAAGGTGTGGTCATGTTAATCCTAGTTAGGTCTTGCTTTAAATCACTTAGGTTTCATGATTTAGTCTTCAATTTCAAAAATCACTGTCTTTTTGAAAACCCTACAAATTGGGGCTTTTGAGTCTAGCATTCCTAAAATGACAAATTGATTATGGAATTATAAAATTAAGATGTGGAATTAAATTTTGATTCATAAGTACATATGGGTCATATTGAACATCATATATCTAATTGATAATTGAGGTTAAAGGATGTTTTCCTAATTTACAATATGATAATTAAGAGACATATGATGTAAGTAATTTGGTCTTGAGAGTATTATGAATTTACTTGGTTTGGATACTTTCAGTAATTTCGTTCTCTATATGTATATCACCCAATACATTGTGCAATGTGGGGTTGATTGGGCCCTCCCGACTAGTCGGGAAAGATGAGGAATATACAGGTAGTTAGTCGATGGACTTCTATCGCGAAACATAGCCCAACTTAAATTTATTTGATTGATAACATGATAAATAAGAGAATCCCTTGAATTAGTAAATGTTGATAGTTAGTGAATCTATTGGAAAATTTACAAGGATCATGAGTATGGTAAATGGTGGGTGTAGTGGGCTGGACACCGATGAGGTGGCCATAGGCATTCCTACCTAGCGGTCCCACCAATTGGACCCCCTCTTTAGCTAATCGTCTGGATGGGTATCCAGAGCTGAATGTCTTCACGGTTCCTCCGACAGGCCTATCAATCTTGCACACTTGAGGGGATCCATAACTATTCGGTTTTACAGTCCCTCTATCATGTAAGCAACCTATTTGGACACTCGAAGAATGGCTAGGCCAGCTAGCCATGATGTCTTATTAAACCTCGAACATTACTTGGCAATCAGAATGAAGCATTGTGTGCCCTTCCTTGGCCTAAGAGAGATACAACTTACCATTATTGTGTCCATTCATGTGCCGGAGGGTCGACTGTCGGCAGATTTCTAGGAAGAACTGATGTCAATGCCATCACTTGATAGCCAGACCCCGTCCGACTGCTTGGGGCTCGTCCATACTTAGGGTGACATGGCTTGGAAGTTACAATAGCTTGTCAAACTCATCATTGTAGACCGTTAGGGATGATGTCATATGACTGGACCTCCCATGTGCCTACCTTGGGCGCCAAGTCAGTCCATTATATAAATACCCCACCTGAGTTACTCTTTATGGATCCCCCACTTTTTATTATCGTTATGTTGTCTGTTTACTTTCTCTCTCTAGCTCCCCGACTAACTTAGACATCAAAGTCCCTTCCCAGTCACTCTCGACCGGTAAGGCACTCACCTTTGTTGTTATGGGTGCCAAGTAGGTCATCCCTATTCTAGAGCTTCCTTATCCTTTCATCCTCAGATGCTCAGGAAACCATTCTCAACCTTTCTAGATATTAGGGAGATATCCAAAAGATCAGGTCACCACATTAATGTCTCTACTAGGGAAATCCTACCCTAGAATCCGATGACCCCCATTTTTTACACCATCTCCTTCTTTGTCTCGTTCCCCATATCTTTTTTTTGAACATGGATGGTGATAACACCCTTCTCTCTCTAAGTAGGCTCTTTATCCTCCTTTTACACCACACATCTCTATTGGTGTTCTGGGATCTTCATCTGTCAAGAACACTTCTGACCTTCCCTCTTCGTTTCAGTCGATTGAGCTCCACCTTCAGCAGAGGGATGCCGAGATAGCCTTCCTCAAAGGCCAAGTGGCCAAAATCGCTGCTATGCTCCTGGATCCTTCCCCTTTAGCATCACCCTCTGGCAGTCAGTAGGATAGAAGTAAGTCCCCATCTCAAATAGGTACATAACATACTGCCCAGAGGCTGACATTAGAGAGATTGGGAAATTCAAACAATCATGGTCATTTAGGAAAGGCTAAGATCATTGACCAATGACCTCTTACTGAGTGCCAGTCGAATGGTAAACCCACACATTCCTCTAAGCACTGGACCTCCAATATTGTTGTTGTAAGTTTGCACTCCAGTAGATCTTCTTAGAGAAACCTCTACCTAGACAACAGAGTCTTCATCTATATTTTCCCCAGGGATATCATTGCTAATTTGCAAGAGGTCACAAGAAGAGATATTGCGATCGCTCGAAAAAGCACAGGGATGAATAACGGACAGACTGCCACAAGGAGCGCCGGTACAAGAAGGATCACAACTGACACCATGACTCCCCCCATCTCTAGAAAGACAAGAACTTGCAAGATCAAATTACTACCAAGAAGGCATCCAGTGTCAATTGCTCCTCACTACTAGGCCTTCTACCGAGGCCAAACATCAATGCAAGGCTCAAATAACCCATCCTTTATCCCATCACAAGGGAGATTGAGTCAGCAATTCTGCATTCTGACTTCAGTCTCCTAAAGTTCACAGAGTATGTACCAAAGAATGATGACTACACCCACCTCATTCATTTCTGGCAGATCATCTCACTATACACCACCAATGATACTGTCATGTGAAAAGTATTCCCTACTATCCTTGGCATGCTCGGTTCTCTATGGTTCAACAAAATGTCGCCTCATAGCATCACTTGCTATAGGGATCGCGAATGGGCCTTTATGGTTGGATTCATAATGATCAACAAATAGCAAAAAGGTGGATCCACTTATCAGTCTCCGAAAGCATTTAGAGGAGATTATTTGCCAATATGTCGATCTCTATTGGGAGATGTTCAACGAGATTCAGGGATCTGATCAGACCAATACTGCGACATACTTTAAGATTGTCCTAGAGACATTCTTAAAACTTAGGGAGTGGACTGAGAAGTTATGTGAGCTAGAATACCTTATAGTTGAACCGGTGTCCCAACATCCAGTTCAATCCTCCCGGCTAGCTCAAAACTTAGACAATCAGAGGCAAGTCAATATAATCAAATCTGGGCTAAAGAATGTGCCTAGGCCCTATGATTGTTGTTTTGAAGGAACCGTGACAAACGCTCCAGCTACATTCATGGATCTCATGAACCGCATCTTTCGTACTCATCTTGATTAGTTTGTGGTAGTCTTCGTCGATGATCTTCTCATTTATTCGGCTTCTGAAGAGGAGCATCAAGTTCATCTCCGAGTTGTATTAGAATTTTTGCGAGAACACCACTTGTACGCTAAGTTGAGCAAATGTGAGTTTTGGTTATCTGAGGTGAAGTTTCTTGGGCATGTTGTGTCGCAAGGTGGAGTTTCGGTAGATCCAAGTAAGATTGACACATTTTCTTCGTGGCCCCACCCCCAAAGCGTTTTTGATGTTCGTAGTTTTCTTGGTCTTGCGGGTTATTATCGGCGGTTCGTTCTCGATTTCTCTCGGTTGGCAGGACCGATGACTTGTTTGACCCGCAAGGGTGTCCTGTTTTCTTAGGGTGACGATTGTGAAATGACTTTCGAGGAGTTGAAGCGGAGGCTCACTTCAGCGCCTATCCTTATTGTTCCTGAGCGGGGAGTGGGCTATTCGGTCTATTGTAATGCTTCACACGACGGTTTGGGTTGCGTCTTGATGCAAGGAGGAAATGTGGTTGCTTACGGTTCGCGGCAGTTGAAGACTCACGAGCGCAATTATCCGACACACGATTTGGAGTTAGCGGCGATCATTTTTGCATTGAAGATGTGGTGGAATTACTATTACGACGAGAAATTTGAGGTGTTCTCCGATCATAAAAGCTTGAAGTACTTGTTCACACAAAAAGAGCTTAATTTGCGGCAGAGGCGTTGGATGGAACATTTGGAAGATTACGATTTCGAGTTGCATTACCATTCCGGTAAGGAAAATGTTGTTGCGGACGCGTTGAGCAGGAAATCGTCTCACTTGGCTAGTTTAGCGGTTCTTGATTGGAGGGAGATGGATGAATTAGGTCCGTTTATGCTGCATGCGGAGGAAACCGGAGAGCAGGCCACTTTGTGTAATCTATCTATTCATTCGGAGCTTTATCGTTGGGTGATTGAGGCCCAGGCAGACGATTCAGAGGCGGCAGGGTTGCGTGCAAAATTCCTTAGTGGTGACACTCGACAGGGTTGGATGATTCATTCGGATACTAGTTTGCGCTATCTTGGGCGGTTGTTCGTTCTCGATTCTTGTCGAGGAGGTATATTGCACGAGTTTCATCATTCTCATTTAGCTGTTCATCCTGGAGGGACGAAAATGTATCACGATCTTTGACGGCAGTTCTGGTGGCCGGGGATGAAGAAAGATGTTGCAGTGTTTGTTTCGAGATGCCTTACATGCCATCAGGTGAAAGCGGAGCATCAGCGTCCGGCAGGTTTACTACAGCCCCTACCTATCGCAGAGTACAAATGGGAGCATGTGACGATGGATTTCGCGTCAGGCTTTCCGAGATCTTCAGGAGGACAGGATGCTATTTGGATCATTGTCGACCGATTGACGAAGACAGCGCACTTTCTACCTATTAGGGTTGCTCAGTCCGTGGACTCCTTGAGTCAATTGTACGTCCGAGAGATTGTTAGACTTTACGGCGTGCCATCATCTATTGTGTCCGATCGAGATCCCAGGTTCACTTCTCGTTTTTGGCGGAGCTTGCAGGCTTCCCTTGGTTCAAAACTCATGTTCAGCACGGCGTTTCATCCTCAGACAGATTGCCAGTCCGAGCGTACGATTCAGATTTTGGAGGATATGCTATGAGCTTGTGTGTTAGACTTTGAGGGGAGTTGGGTAGATCACTTGCCATTGATCGAGTTCGCCTACAATAATAGTTACCATTCGAGTATCGGTATATCACCTTTCGAGGCTTTGTACGGTAGACCTTTCCGTTCTCTAGTTTGTTGGCTGGATGTGGGGGAATCCGCTATGGTTGGGCCGGAGATGACGCAGCAGATTACAGAGCAGATCAAGACAATACGCCATAGATTGCTTACGGCTCAGAGTCGCTACAAGAGTTATGCCGATCAACGTCGTACTCCTTTGTCCTTTGAGGTCGGTGACCACGTTTTCTTGAAAGTGTCACCTCGTCGTGGTATTTCACGTTTTGGGAAAAAGGGAAAGTTGATGCCTCATTTAATTGTGCCGTTTGACATTGTTGAGAAGATTGGAGAGGTTGCTTACCGCCTTGCCTTGCCTTCAAATATTTCCAACGTTCACGACGTATTCCATGTTTCTATGTTGCGTAAGTACGAGCCGAATCCGTCACACGTCATAGATTGGTCAAATATGGAACTTGAAGCCGATGTGTCCTATGAAGAAAAGCCGATACGTATCCTTGACTCGAGAGAACAAGTACTCCGCGGGAAGACGATTCCTCTATTGAAGATCTTATGGGACAACCACAGAATGGGAGAAGCAACTTGGGAACGCGAAGACGCAATGCGTAGCAAGTATCCGGAGTTATTTTGATTTCTCGTGTTTTTGTTTTTCAGCTTGGACTTGAATTGTATAAACGTTTACGCTTTTACCTTATAATATTTCGACGTTTTAATTACTTATTGATATTTTTAGACTTCAGATGATCTTGAACGAGGGCATGGGAGACCTTTAGGACGTCAATTCGATGTAAGGAACGTTATAGAAGTGTTGAAACCGAAGGATGGTCGAACCGGAGTCAAAGGACTCAATTCAGCGCATTTTCTGGTCCGGTCGTCCGGACCAGGGCCTGGTCTCGTCCGGACGAGCCAGGCAGGGACGAGTCAAAAACTTGCAGGTTCGGTCGTCCGGACGACGGTGGGGTGTCGTACGGACGAGGTCAGTAGGGAGTTTCCATTTTGCTTCAGGAGTTGTCGTCCAGACGACGGGGGTTTCCCGTCCGGACGAAGGTGCGTCGTCCGGACGACGGTCAGGTATTGTCCGGACGAAGGTCGCAGATTTTTGTTTTTGGGAGAGTGTAATGAGGGCTAGTTTGGTTTTCACCTCTTTTCCAAACCCTTAGGGCTAAAAACGTGTGGAACTCTCTTTCTCCCTTACTTTCACCCTCACACTCTCTCTACCTCCTTCCAAACCTCCATTGTTCTCTCCCTTCTCTCTACCATTTGCCTACCTTCCTCAAGGAATTTGAAGAAGATCAAAGGAGGAACCTTGCTCTCCTGATCAAGGGCTTCTCAACAAGCTCCATAGCTTCACCATTCACTGAGTTCGAATTCCTAGGGTTTGCTCCAAGCTCGCAAGGTAGGGTGATATCCATCACTTGCTATGCTCTAGGTTATGTATTCTTCTCCCTCTCCTTGAAATCCTAGCATTTTTTAGAAATTTCGTATATGCATGTTTTTGGTAAAATTGACCTAGGGTTTGAGATGTTATCATGAAATTGGTGGTTCAATTGTAGTTCCTAGGGTCTTATGTTCATAATACTTGAGCCAATTGCACGCTAGAACAATTCGTGTGAAAACCCCCAATTTCGTATAAACCCTAACTTGTAAAAATTGGGGCTTTTGGTCAATTAGAGGTCAATTGATTAAATTGACATTGAATATGTGAAATTGGGCCTATACTAGGCTTAGTGGGTGAGTTTTTACTATAGGTCATGTTTAATGGGAAGTTGTTGCACATTGTGTCATGTTGCGTAAATTGAAATTAAAAGCAAATTCATCATAATTGTGTAAAACCTTGAAGATGACGATTTGACCTTGACATAATTATTGACGGGAATAGACTTGATGTTTAGGGATTCCCGGGTTGAACGACTTGTAACAATGATGTGGGAATTATTATGTTCTATATGCAGGAATGGACTTGATGTTTAGGGATTCCCGGGGTGGTTGCTCCACCCACGACTTTGTGCACAAAGGGGGCTACGCGAGCCCTCCCAACGGCCTTTGGGAAAGATGGATTGTGTTGACTTAGTATGTTGACGAACCACTACTTCGACCTTGCCCCATCTATGTTACAATGATATTGGGATGAATCCGGAATGGACTTGATTTTAGGGATTCCGGGATTCATACCGCTTTATCCATCTTGGATGAATACGGAATGGACTTGACTTGTAGGGATTCCGGGATTCATGCCATGTGTGAGCTAGGGAGACATACGGGATGGACTTGATTTTTAGGGATCCCGCGGTTTATGAAAATGAAAATAAGAATGCTTATGGGATAGACTTGTAATGGAATACCCTCGTTTATGACACTCGAGAATATTGGAACAAACGTGAAATGATGAACGGAACATTGAAATGATAAATGAGTATGATAAATATGTACTTGTTCGGATACTTGATTCTAGTGTACTCGGTTAGTGTCCTCACTTGTATGTTGGCTTGTAGAGTCACATTATAGATGTCGGATCATTACCTTGCATTGTCTCATGCATGTTGCTTTCATTCTTCTGTACATACACACACTCGTCCACACTAGCCTAGGACATGCTTGTTGATAGATATCCCCTTACTTTAGTGTGACACACTCTTTTTTTTAAGGTTCTACAGGTAAGAAACCAATGGTAGAGGATCTCGAAGCTCCTTGAGTTTTTGGAGAGTTCTAACTTACTTCGAGACTTTATGTACTATTTATTTGAAATACCCGGTTTGTGGGTTGTTTGACCATGTGGCATGTAATAACTAAGACTTCGTTTTACTTTCTCTTCTACCTATTCTATGGTTTGAACTATGGTTTAATGTTTCCGCATTCACTCACGGATTTTCGGTAAACTTGTAATGGGATGTGATTGGTTTTTAGACTTTTAGTTAATGATAACAATCCATGCTTGTGTCCCCATTTGTGAGCAACTAGTATTTTAATATTATTAAAAAAAATGGTTTGAAAATTCGGGGTGTGACATGACTCCTAAGGGGCCTTCTACTACTGAGTGATGCCATTCAGTCTGAAGAATTCCAGAGCCACCAACTAGTGTATGGTCTCTCGGATGTCCAGCCCGCAAATCCGGGCACTATGTAAGCCTACATCGATGACATGGTGGTCAAAATCGAGCTTTCAACTGACCACATCTAGCATCTTACCGAAGTCTTTGAGGTACTCAAAAGACACAAGTTTCATCTAAATGTCGAAAAGTGCACCTTCAACTTCGGGTGTGGCAAATTCCTCGAATATCATGTAACTAACTATGGAATAGAAGTAGATCTAGCCCAGATCACAGTTTTTCCAACTAGAGGCCTCTGGAGACCATCAAGAAGGTCCAAAGGCTCACAATAATGGTGCCATCTCTTAATCGATTCATTAGTTTGTCATCCGATCTATGTCGACCATCCTTCCAGGAAATCAAGGCAAATTGGGGAAGCTTTAAGTGGACAAAGGAATGTGATGAAATCCTCTGAAAACTCAAGTACATTTTTGAGCCTCCGGTCTTAGTCGTGTCGAAGGACTTCGAGTCCCTCTTACTCTATCTAAATATCTCTCAGCATGAAGTTAGCTCAGTTCTCTATTGAGTAGAAGGAAGAGAGAATTAGACGATCTACTACACCAGCAAAACCATGTTTCCTGCCAAAACTAGGTACTTGACTCTTACAAAACTTGTTCTTGCGTTGGTTTTGGCCTCAAGGAAACTGCTCCCCTACTTCCATTAGCATACCATCATGGTTCTCATCGAGCATCCACTCAAAACAATCGTTAAGAAGGCCGACCTCTCCAACTAGATCTCCAAATAGATTGTCGAGCTTGTAAACATCGACATTAAATACCAGTCGAGGATTGTCAGTAAAGCTCAGGTCTTGACTGACTTTCTTGTCGAGCTCTCATCCGGGGTGAACCCTAGGAGACTACTCAAACTAGTCGGGACACCAAAGTCTAGGATCAGCCGACAATTTTCTCCACCCCGTTGTAACCACAAAGATTGTCAAAAATAGCCCTACAATGTCTGACACTATTATTGGCCCAAATATGCAACCAACAGGGGGTCAAAATGTGTACAA
>NMUG010010150.1:0-11048 GCA_002855965.1 Monotropa hypopitys | reverse complement strand
GGCAACCTATCACTACAGTCCGGTCCAGCCTCAAGTCCTGTGAAGGATCCAGCGGCTCCAAGTCAAGGGTGAGTCCTACAAAAGTAGAGGGTCAGGCACCACCGCCTGGTAGAGATAATCTATCTCCTAACGTCTATAATATTGGGGTGCAAGTGAGTGACAGTGGAAGGAATGTAAATGATGCAATGTAATGGATCTCATTATTTAAAAACAGTTATTCTCTTTCAAATATTTTACTGTCAACTCGTCGTAAAGTAAAGCAGTAAAACCAGTATCGGACCAAGACTCGAGAAAGAGAAGCAACAGTATCCAACGTCTATCAAGAAAACTTCATAGACAAGGCCAATGGGAATTGTGTCCAAGTGTCGACCCACACTAAGTAAAAGACTCATTTTCTGTTATATAAACGTTTTCCAATTCCTATTACATTCCAAGTTTTACTTGTATTCCGTTTCTGTGCCTTCTAGTAGGAGCAAGACAAGTATAAATCAACAATTACAGAGTATCGGCTAGTTCCGCATAGGAGCTCGTCAACTCTATGTCGTGTAGTTCCTATTTTCCCCGGCTCACCGGGAAGGTTCAGTCAAACCTGTATTGCGCAATGTCGTGTGCCACTCTAAACAGTGACCCAAGGTAAGAAACTCGAATCATAGCCACTAATCAGTATCCAAACCTCATATAGAGTAAATAGTTTCCTCGTAACGAGTAAAGTGTCACATTTTATTATTTCAATCATTTATTCCGTACGACCTAGGGTAAACAACCTCCTAGTCGACGTATCAACCCAAAATGTGACTTTCCTTTCCATTATTTCCAAAACATGTCATTCGTTCGTAAATCGTACCATCATTTCCCAAAACACTTCCGTTTATTCAAAAAATGTTCCATTTGTTCGATTCTTTACAAAAACGTGCCAAGACCATGTGTTAACCCACAATCCACCCAAAGGTGTCCAAACAAGTCAATCTCCCCAATTTGATTTCATAAAAACGACGACAACATACTTTTTATAAAAATTGGGGCTTTTCACAATCGAGTCATGAATCAAACAACCGACACACTAGGGAGTAAGTAGAGACCCTAGACCAAGTGTACGCGACATCAATTAGAGTGAATGACGACCTACGACATCGATTTAGTACAAGTGTTCAAAACGACGTACTTTAAATATATTCGCGAGGGAGAGGTAGGAATTTCAACAAAACAAACGAGAGGGATAAAAAAAACTCTACCTCAGTTAAAGCTAGCCGAAGAAGCCCGCTGGAAAAGTCCGACGGTAACCTGTCGATGCGACCACTAGCGATGGTCGAAGCCTTGATCGTCGCACGTCGTTGAATATCATCGCTCACTTGGACTGACACCTAGAATCCAAACAACAATCAATAATCGACGGTAAACGAATTGAATACTGAAACGAGAGGAACAAAGGCTTACCCACTGATGCGAACTTCAATCGTCACACGACACTGCTCACCCATCCGTCGCTGGCATTCACTGCAACCGCGATGTCTTCGCCGCCTTGTAACACCCATTGCCGCCGCTAAACCGACCACCATTGTTGCCACTGAACGGCCACGACCCACATCCTATCCGGTGCTCTTGCCGACACACATCACCGCACTTCCCGCTCTAGGTGACCCGACCACCATCATCTCCATCGCACGCCAACACCACCACGGTAGCCCACACAACAACACCACGCCACACACACACACCACGCACCACCCCCACCACTGCCGCCATGCACAGGTGCACGTGAAGAAGGGGGAAAAGAGAGAGGTGGGGCATGGGGGAGAGAGGGAGAGAGGATAGGGACTGCCGAGAGGGGGGAGAGGGACTGTCAAGAGGGAGAGGGGAGAAACCGAGAGAGGTGAGGGAGGAGGGACAGTCGCCGGAGAGGGAGAGGACCGGTAGGGGAAAAAGAGAGGGAGAGGGCTGCGGTGGCTGGGAATGGAGGGGGTAGGGTTCGCACAGAGGGGAAATGTCGGGGAGGAAGAGGGGATTTGGGGGGAAGGGTTTTGAAACTCCTCTTTGTTTTATTATTATTATTTTTATTTTAAAAAAGATTTAAACAAAATAATTAAAACTAAACTCAAATTCCCCACCACAATTCCGAACAACCCCCGACAACCGAGATGCGACCCGAACTCCACCATAACGGCTTGCCCGCACTCAAAACACAAAACCTCACAAACCAAGACTTCCCTCACTCAAACAGGATCGGTAGGATAAAATTTGAGCTGCGGGGAACTGAACGACAATAAAACTAAATCCCGAAAAAAGAGATTTAATTAATTATTTTTTTTTGAAACGAAGGGGAAAATATTTAATTTTCCAGAGTGTGACAAACTACCCTCCTTACAAAAATTTTGTCCTCGAAATTTCCAAGGTAGAAGAACCGAAACATAACCCACGAAGAGAACGACGCCCAAAAGCACCAAACACTTGGATGAATTCACGACGAGAATCGGCAACAACGACAAGGAGGTTTCCACCCGAAACAACTCCGTCAATGAACAAGCAACGCCAAAAGAGATCCGCAATTGACAACAATTCAGCCCAAAATAACGCCCAACAACACTCGCAAGCCGAAAAGTCCAACCAACTTCCTTAAGAGAGCGCAACGCATCGCAAAGTAAAGAGTACATCGCGAAACCAACATGCCAAGAAGGAACCGATATTATACAACAACATCATCCTCGAGAGAGTCAAGAATTTCCAAAGAAATGGTTTTCGAGCAACCATAGGTTCCCAACCCAATCAAACAAGCAAGAAACGCGCATTTTCGAACAAGAAACATGATACAGAGGTCAAACCGCAAGAATATCGCCCAAAAAATTCCGAAAAAAATTCACAAAATTCTAGAACGTGCCACGACACAATGTGGACATGCTGGGAAAATTTCTATGTGCCAAAACGCCAAGGATACGAGGGGATACTGTACGGATATGCCGACATGCAAAGAATATGCCTAGGATACGCCGACACGCGAAGGATATGCCTAGGACACGCCGACACGCGAAGGACACGCCGACACGCGAAGGACATGTCGAGGACACACCGATACGCCAAGGACATGCCGAGGACACACCGAGGACACCCCGATATGCCAAGGACGTGTCGATATCCCAAGGACACGCCGACATGCCGAGGACACGTTGACACACCAAGAACACACCGAGGACACACCGACACGCCAAGGACATGCCGAGGACATACCGATATGCCAAGGACACGCCGATATACCAAGGATATGCCGATATGCCGTGGACACAGTACGGACACGATACGGATAATCTGATTTTTTCCAAATATTTTTCTAAAAATTTAGAAAAATAAAAGAGCAGTTTTCGACTACTGCAAGGAAGTCCACAATGACTTTATCACCACGAACGCGTAAGACAACCCCGAAATAGGTTTCCAAACAAGGTGGAAATAATCCAACCGATACGAAGCATGATTTGAAAGCAAGACAACACATATGGGACGGTCACACAACAACCGTGCCACCCGAATCACACCAAACGACCACAATGCCACCACAAGAAGAACCGAATAATCAAAATCTCACAAACCAACCCGCACACACCTAGCACGGTACCAGAATGACCAAGAAGTTTGATTTGAGATGTGTTGGCCAGTCACCTTCTCAAAATAATCCTTCATGTCCATTCCTACACCACATGACACGGACTACGCACACCAGTCATGCCAAACATCACCACAATCCAAGTCTGTGCAGTCGACTTCAAAGATACATATATGTTCTACCCAATACTCATAACACAGCTGCATGACACAAAAGTAAATCCATCTCACTGATCACACCAACCACAAACCAATCCCACAACACACTCTTAAACAAACTCCAAAGGGAGACAATATCGTAGAACAGAAATGTCCAAACACAAATGGACATGGCGCCAATGGATACGACAACAATCCAGATTCGTACGAAGACATGGCGAACAAAAACGAACTCAAGAAGACAACCCACAAGATAAGAGCACGCCAAACAAGGATACGATTCCTTTAAACAAGGTCTACGAAGTAGATGATTCTTTACGCGTGAGAAGAACAACATGTCACCACTACGACAAGCGCCACAATAGCAGACGTACCACAAACAGTCGACAAGAGGTGGCAACAGCCAGTCGCAACGTCAAAAGTTGGAAAACAAGGAGCAAGAAGATTTTCCGAATAACGCATAGTTTCCGCAATTGTCAGCAGATACGAGGGGATACGGTACGGATACGCCGATACGCGAAGAGTACGCTGCGGATACGCCGACACACCAAGGATACACCGAGGACACACTGATACGCCAAAGACACGCCTAGGACACGCCGACACGCCAAGGACACGCCTAGGACACGCCGACATGGCAAGGATACACCGAAGACACACCGGTACAGTAAGGATACACCAAGGACACACCGGTACAGCAAGAATATGCTGATATACTAAGGATACTCCTAGGACACGCTGATACACTAAGGACACGCCTAGGGTACTCCGATACGCCGAGGATACGCCGAAGATACTCCGGTACGGTACCGATATGCGGATACAATACGGACACGATACGGGTACCCCGAATTTTCCAAATATTTTTCTAAAAATTTTAGAAAAATAAAAGAATGATTTTCAACTGTCGCAAAGAAGTCCACAACGACTTTAACACCACGAGCGTGCAAAACGACCCCGAAATAGGTTTCCGAACAAGTTAGGAACAATCCAACCAATACGACGTAGGATTTGAAAACAAGACAACCCATAAGCGATGGTCACACAACAACTATGCTACCCGACTCACACCAAACGACCACAACGCCACCAAAAGAAGAACCGAATAGTCGAAATCTCGCAAACCAACCTGTGCACACCTAGCGCGGTACCAGAATGACTAAGAAGTTTGATTTGAGATGTGCTGGCTAGTCACCTTCTCAAAACAATCCTTCATGTTCATTCCTACACCACATGACACGGACTACGCACACCGGTCATGCTAAACATCGCCACAATCCAAGTCGGTGCAGTCGACTTCAAAGAGACATATACATTCTAACCCAACACTCACAACACGGCTGCACAACACAAAAGTAAACTCGTCTCACTGATCACACCAACCACAAACTAATCCCACAACACACTCTCAAACAAGCTCAAAAAGGAGACAACATCGCAGAACGAAAGTATCCAAGCACGAATGGGCGCGGCGCCAACGGATACGATAACAATTTGGATTCACACGAAGACACGGCGAACAAGAACGAGTGAACGAAGGCAATCCACAAAACAAGAGTGCACGAAGCAAGGATACGATTTCTTAAGACAAGCTCTACGAAATAATTGATTCTCTACGTGCGAGAAGAACAACACTTCACCACTAAGACACGCGCCACAACAGCAGACATACCACAAACAGTCGACAAGACAATGGCAAAAGCCAGTCGCAACATCAAAAGCTGAAAAACAAGGAGCGAGAAGATTTTCCTAACAACGCACAGCTTCTGCAATCGCCACCAAGTGCCAACGGGAAACACAAGAAGTCAAATCGCACACCACCGACGAGCAAGGAATCCTATTGACGATTAGGATATGGCACAAGTGTACGCGACAACATTTCCAACAAAGATGGCACAGACCATTGATCGAGTACATTGATCCAAGAGAGTAGAAGGGACATTGAACAACCAAAGAACGGTATCCACTCACCGATCCCGCAAGGGTTGAACAAGGAGGAATTTGATATGACAACGACACACCACCACCAAGATGAAGCCAAAAGGATTTCCCGAACATAATTCACCTCCTACAACCTTATGCCCAAATGAGAAAGCAACTCTACTCTCGTCTTCAAATTTCCAAGCAAGACACACAACACCTCAAGCCATCAACCCAATTATTCCTCTCTTTCAAAACAATGACTTCAAGTCAAATCCGCATCCCAAACTCTAAGTCACCAAGCATGGTCACTAGACTTCTAACTCTTAATCCAAAATCATTTACTCTCCACATTAACATCCAATAAGACAAGAACCCAAATACTGCTTCTAGAAGGAACCGCAAGATAGTTACACAAGCACTATCACTCCAACACATCAAAAGAGAACCAAAATCCTCAAATAACCTCAAACTACAAGTCAAGATCAACTCTCGCATAAAATAAGTACAAAGTACTATCATCACTTAACTATTTGGTACTAGTCCCTAAGATAACCTACTAACCAAAGGACACTTCATATCCCAAGTGAAACACACACAATGTCTACCATGACAAGACTTTACTACACCGGGATATCCTCACTTCCTAAGGAGTCACTGTCACTAAACCACCAAGTGTTAATACCTCAAAAAGCAACCACAGATCTCAATCCCATAAGCAAGGTTATTCTAAGGTTTCACAACTCACACAAGGGACTATACACTAAGGAGAACCAATCAATTCCCAAGGGGGAAACAACCATCAATCGCAAGATTACCGAGCAAGAGGCCTATCGCACAACGAGAAAAGAGTCAAAACTCAACCACCGGGAAAGGAGTCGACATCAACGGTGCAAATGACAAGTTCCAGATACCAACGTTAAGAGGAATGATCCTCTTCTACAAGGAATATCACACAAGGAGTTCATCTGGGATCACAAGAGAGAAAAATCAAGAAACGGTTAACCAATCGTAAGCGGATTTACCATTCTCGCTAGAAGGGCAAACAAGAATCAATCACTGACTGTCGCAAAGTTCCACCGTATGCCACTAAGAAGTAAGCTCGAAAGTCATGGCGACGACAACACGACTCCGCTGCCTATGAAGGAATAGGCTCGACAAGCCACAACTGCAGTCACCAACGATCGATATTGAGGAACAAGAAGCGAAATCGCCACTAGAATCAACGAAGAAACTCGTTAACAAGGGGATACAACAAGGGGATACAATCGGAACCAACGAGTCCAATATTAACAAAATCCTCTAACAGTTGCCAAGACAGGCTCAAAGTCATCGCAAAATAGACAGGAATTGCTCAAAATTCCTAAAGAACAACAACAAGACCAACTCGAAGGAGTAGATACTACAAATTTCCAAACCATTTTATTAATTTCGAGTTGTAAAACTTGTTGTTTAATGAGATCCATGCAATGCACACACATTCGATGCCTAGATATATATGTCATGCACCTTAAATACAGTCACTCAGAGCTACACAAAAGAAACGGTGCGCTCATTGAGACTGAAAGTCTCACCCAAAGACCTAGATAAATCGGAACGAGCGCTCTGATGCCAACTGTAATACTCCCAAATTTTGAGATATATTTTTTTTAGAAGTGTTAAATAGGTAAGAGTATTCAAATAAAAAGGGGTAAGGTGCTATCTACTACTACACACACACTCATCACATTATTTATTACAACACACGCCTGTGCTACTCTGATACAAAGAAAAAGAGGCGAATAGGGTTTTATAACATAACCCTGTATAACAATGCCCCAACTAAAAGAAAAGGCCAAAGTAGGATTTTATAAATTAATCCTGTACAAGGTGGCCAACAGAAAAGAAAAGAAGTAATGTACAATAAAAGAAGAGCAACATATCACTACAGTCCGGTCCAGCCTCGAGTCCTGCGAAGGATCCAACGGCTCCAAGTAAAAGGGACAAGTCCTACAAAAGTAGAGGGCCAGACACGACCGCCTGGTAGAGATAATCCATGTCCTACCGTCTATAATATTGGGGTGCAAGTGAGTGATAGTGCAAGGAATGTAATGTGACATATACAATGGATATCATATTTAAAACAGTTACTTTCTTTCAAATATTTTACTATCGACTCATCGTAAGGTAAAAGCAGTAAAACTAGTATATGACAAAAACTCGAGAAAGAGATGTAAAAGTATCTGACGTCTACCAAAAGATTGTATAGAGAAGACCAAGAGGGAATTGTATCAAGTGTTGACCCACACTAAGTAAAAGACTCATTTTCCGTTATAAAAACGTGTTCCAATTCCCATTTATTTTTCCAAGATTCATTTTACTTCCGCACCTTATAGAAATGAGGGCAATCACCAAATAGTATTGAGTTTCGGCTAGTTCCATCATTAGGGGCTCGTCAACCTCTAAACGTAAAGTTCCTAGTGATTCCCCGGCACACCGGGAGGGCCCAGTCAAACCCCCATTGTGTAATGTCGTGGGTGCTCACAGTAGCCACCCAAGGTATCCACACTACCCATATAAATATAGCCAACTCAGATTCCTCGTATAGAGTAGATAGTATCATATTTACTTCCATTTCGTCACAACCTAAGGCAAACATCCTCCTAGTCAACGTGTCATCCCACTATGTGACTTTCCTTTCCTTTGTTTCCAAAATATTTCCGTTTATTCACAAAACGTTCCACTTGTTTGCAAAATAACCATTTCGTTCGATTCATAATAAAAATGTGTCAAGACTATGTTTTAACCCACAAATCACCCAAGAGTGTCCAAATAAGTCAAACTTCCCAAATTGATTTCATAAAAACGACGATGACACACTTTCTATAAAAATTGGGGGGTTTTGCAATCGATTTAGGAATCGAATGACCAACAACCTAGGGATTAAGTAAGGACCCTAGACGATACTCAAGATTGACCATTTGACGCGAACGACAATATTTGAACGATAATTTTGTGAATACTTGAAAACCGACAAATTAAATTATAACGCGAGTGAGAAGAAAGAATACCGATATTACAAATGAGAGGGATAGAAAACTCTACCTCGATTGGAATTTCTGTGACAATTGCCGATAAGGGATTTGTTAGAAATTTCGCCATCAACCTGCCTAAAATAAGAGAACCGCACTAAGGCGCCAACAATAACAACAACAGCGGGAATCCGATTTCACACCTCCTACAAACGTAATTTACCAATTGCGACTTAACGACAATTAAACAGAGGATAAGGTATACCTACCGACGCGACCACAAGCGGTTGTCGAAGCCTCGAACATCGCGTGCCACTGATTTTCGTCGCTCGCTAAGGCTGACACCTAGAATTTAATCAACAATCAATAATCGACGGCGAACGATTCAAAAACGCTGAAAATAGTGAAATAGAGGCTTACCCACTGATGTGACGCTTAAACTATCGTACGACACCATCCGTCCATCCTTCGCTACACCTCGCCGCACCTCGACACCCATCAGTCGCCACCGCTGAACACTCCTCCGTCCTCCTTTGCCTTTACCGTTTCAAACCCACCAATCACTGTACCTCGCCGCAACCATCACTCGATGCCGCCACTCTGCCACCATAGCCCACTAGTCGTCACCACCACACCATTACCGCAGCCACCGCACCCACAACACCACCACACCGCGCCATGCACCGCTGCGCGCGCGATGAAGGAAGGGGGAACAGGGAGGTGGGGCTTTCGGGTGAGGGAGAGAGAGGAGAAGAGGCCGAGAATGGTGGTAGGAGAGGGGGAAAGTGTTCGGTTGAGACAGAGAGGGAGAGAAAGAGAGTGGGCCGAGAGTGGGGGAGAGAGGGGAAGTCAGCCGAGGAGAGGAGGAGAGGGGGAAAGTGTCGCCGGCGGGAGGGAGAGGGAAGGGTGATGGGGAGGAGAGGTGAGGGAGGTGGGAATGGGGAGCGGTGGCTATGGAGTTCGGGGGGAGATGTTCGGGGGAGGAGAAGGGAATAAGGGGGGGAACTCCCCCGTAACACATTGTACCTATTTTCTTTTTTTTTATTTTAAATTAGAATAATTAAATTAAAATGATTAAAATGAAACTAAAGCCCCGAAACAACTTCTGAATGACCCCCGACAACCAATTGAGACTCGAACTTCGCCACAACAACTTGCCCGCGCTCAAAATACAAAACCTCACACACCAAGACTTCTCTCACTCAGATTGAATCAGTAAATTAAAATACGAGCCGCAGAGAACTGAACGATTAAAAATTAAATCCCGAAAAAAGATTTAATCGATCAATATTATTTTTTTGAAACGAATGAAAAAATATTTAATTTTTCCGGAGTGTGACATGTTCTTTTATTTACTTTTGGGTTGCTACCTTTGTAGTTTGATGTCTATATATGTTAGTTGACTGTACGTTTGGGTTTCACACTAGAGTTTGACTTTGTTGTCATTTTTTGAAGATTATCACATCTATTGGAGTTGTTTTCTGTTAATTTAATTGCAGTTTGTGGTTATTTTCTATATTTTCACATTTGCCGTGTCCATTATACATAAATCATTATAAGTGGAACGTGATGTGACACCAAAACTAGCCGAACCTACGGTCGTTTCCTTCGGTAAATCTCTTTTGATTTTTTATATTCTTGAGAGACTCTTGATAGTCTTCTAATCTATAGTTTGGTATTAGTCACTCGGTCGCGTATGATACTATACCTTACTATATTTTAAAGAAGCTATCTTAAGAAGTCGTCTCCCCGAATTGTACAGATACATCAATAAAAATTTGCCGCTATTCTTTTATACTTGTTTTTTCTTTTCCAAAAAAATATCTGCATAAAGAATACATCCTTTTTATGTCTCTCTCCTCGTTAGAATTCGACACATGCAAGGCTATGCCTTCTCCACTGTCGCGTACGAGAAGAACATAAAAATTTCTTTGCCCTAAAAATATAATCACAGCTCATGTACCGTCTTTATTGCTTTCATTTTCATTTCTATAGCCCGACCTTGTCGGTATGCTATATACTTGCCGTCTAGCTCGGACTATATCCAGTTCGATTTATATTAATATGTATTGTCATCTAGCTCTGACTATATCCAACTCAGTTTATATATATGATATCTTATACCCCTGTCTATACATATATATACTTATATATATTACATCATATATATACAGTCTCTCTCTTCAGCGATTCACATTCGCTTTCCCCAAAACACTTTCAAATAAAACAGAATTCCTGTATCTGTACTCTGAAGTGAAAGCTTGCAGTAGCTATCAGACTTGGATTAAAGGAATGCCTTGTGACTTGGGTCATTCCGGAGCACTCGATATTCTGTGGGATTTTTCACACTCAAATAAAATAAACTCCCTC
>NMUG010010149.1:0-11049 GCA_002855965.1 Monotropa hypopitys | reverse complement strand
CAACTTTATGGAAAGAATTGGGATATTTTCCTTCATGATGCAAGAAACCAGAGTTCATACCATCCCTCGCTTTCTTCCAAATTCGATATCCATCACTAATGAAGGCACTATTCCCCGAATTCCCAGACGGTGGACTAAATAGATAGCATGGAAGACAAAAGGCTGTATCTTTCGTAGGAGAATATTCTAGCCATGAAGGAAATAAATCGAACCATGACTGTTGAAAAGAACGAGAATGTGTTTCCTTTCCTGGTCTTACATAATGTGTGAGTAAGGGTTGGAATGGACCGGCCTTAATATAAGCTCATCGAATTTCATCACGCTGACTAACATGATAATCATATATGCTTTTTCGCAATCCCGGATCACGCTCTAGAGAACTAAGATCAATCTCAGAGATGTCAATTTTTTTATTTTTAGAAGGAGGATTCTCAATCATTGGAGGATCAAAGATTGGAGTATCAACATGACCAATAGACGATTGTTCTTGAACTTTTGATATTTCATCACTTCTTCTTTTGAAATAAGCATCAATATGATTTTTCTTTCCCATCTACAATAACAATATGCATTTTAGCAATTTAGCTAAGTGGCCAAAAAAATTGCCTAGCAGAAACTGGAGAATGAAAACATCCACAATCGAAAGATCTCTGTAAAACAACAAGGAGCTAAACATTCAATAAAACAGCCCACCAAGAAAAGTAGCAAGGACCTAAAAATACATCCCAACCAGCCTAGCAGATAACACTCTGAAAACCCAAACAACAAACGGCTAGAACAAGAAACATTAATGCAGTCAATAAACCAATTCACACTTAATCGGTTCGCGGCGACTTATAGATTGGGTCGGAGATCGAGAGCGGAGGTGCGAGGACAGAGTGCGTCACTGGTCTGTGAAGAGGTGCGGGAGGCGGCGCGGCGACTTGCAGAGGTGCGAGCGAGCGATGACTCAGGATTGTAGAGAGGGCGTGACATGAGGAGAAAGGGAGGGGGAGAGAGCAAGCAGACAGAGGTGGGGGAGGGGAGAGCAGGTGCGGCGAGGGGAGGGGAAGAGAGATAGCATAGTAGTCGAGATGCTTTGCGGGGAGGAGGCGGGAGGGAGGGGCTGCTTACTGCTTGCGTAGACTTTAGGGTTAAAATTACAAAATTAAATTTTTTTAAAAAAAGGGGGTGTGGCCCCCACCGGCCACAACACACCTCCGTCACTGGCTAGTGTCATGGTTCGAATCCTACTGAATACGGAGTACTAGGGATCAACGTGTACGGTGCTTAAGTGTTCAAACTAGTGTACAGACAAATTCATGCATTGAAGCCATTGGGTGACTCGTAATTTGCCTCTCACGTGATGTTCTAAGGGTGGGGCATGAACCCTCAATAGTGGGGTACATCATTTTTTATAAACAAGAGAAATGCCACACCTTAGATTTTTACACAATTTTCATGCATTTTTTGATAAAAAGAACAAAATACAACCCTAATGAGGTAAATCATCATTTACATCTTTAACCCTAACATATTTTCTCTATACTTTGAAAGTCTAGTTTAGACATCGAAGCGCCTTCTAGTTGATATGGACAGAACAACACTAACGAGCTTACCTAAGCGCACCCAGTTTACTCAGCCACAAAGAGAAAGCACCCAATGAGACTATATCGTAAAACTAGAGGACTAGATCAGTCCGTCCCCACACTATGCCAAAATTGATCAGGAAATATAAAAAAATGTCGCAAAAAACCACCATCAATGGCGGTTTTCAAATACCGCTGTTAAAGGTTCTATTTTCAGTAAAATCATTAACGACGGTTTTATTACCGCCGTTAAAGGATCACTATTAATGGAGGGTTTCCAATACCATCGGTAAAAACTCTATTTTTTATCAAAATCATTAATGACGATAATAAAACCATCGTTAAAGGGTCACTATTAATGACGATTTTGAAATACCGTCAATAAAAGTTTTTTTCCAGCAAAATCATTAACGGCAGTTTTTTAACGCCGTTAATGGATCACTATTACCGGCGGTTTTTCAAATACCTCCATTAAAGGTAAACTTTTTAATATAATAAATATATTTAATTTAGTATTTGAAAACATGATTAGTATGTCATAGTTGGTAAGTAAACATGCGTGAAAGTCTAAGGTCGCGGGTTCGAATCTTGGGAGTAAAGGTTACTCCAAATTTCTCGCCAGGTATTACCGGTGGTTTTAAATTATCGACAAAAATAATTCAAAGTTTTACCGACGGTTTTTAATTACGGACGATACTATTATTGACAGTTGACATTTCATCATTATTACCGCTGTTAATAGTATTATCGACTGTTTTTGAACCATTACCAGTGATTTTTGAATGTCGTTAAAGGCTATTTCTGGCGTAGTGCCCACTCCCCACACACAAGATTTTCATAGTTGAGCAATTGCCAATTACACATGCCATCTAATTAAAGAAAAAAAACTAAAGGGGACTATTTCAACCCACCATGGTGCCCTTCTAAGTGAAACCAAATGAATAAGAATTTGGAGGTGAAGATCTAATATGTAGGGGAAAATGGTACAGTGATCCAAACTCAACAAACAAATATTTCATTTATAGATAAACAAAATGACAGTTTACATCAACTACAGTATTGTAGAATTACAGAACTAAAATAATTTAACATAAATTGAGACATGAAATGCAAACTGAATTGAGTGAAACACTCTCCTTAAAATAAATTCGTCGCGTACTTAAGAGTGTTATGATTCATTAGTGTTTATCTCTTTAGATAAGAGGGTCGAAATTATTATAAAAAGTCTTGTCGAACTGAACTTGTTTCTCTTCCTCATACAAGAATAGAAAAAGTAGAGGATGAGGAATTCAGGTTCCACTCTCAATATTGTTGTTTGTGTTGTACAAAACAAGGAGCATACTACTCAATTTATACAACCAAAAGAATCTTGAGCTAAAATGAGAAAATAAGTGCAAAATAATGTTACCTTCATTATTCATGAGCCATGAATGACAGAGATAATGTTGCCTTCATGAGCTTTGAATTGAAGAATCAATACAACATTTGTTGGTATGAGATCTGAAATTCTAGAATTCAATACAGAATTGAGGTTGGTTGGCTAATGACCCTCCCCTCCAAATATATATAAACCTCTAATATATATATCTGATCCTTGCAATCTAATATATATAAACCTCTACGTGTGTGTGTGATATCACCAATCTGTGCATGTAGATCGATGCATATAGATTTTTTGATAAAAAAATACTCCAAATCAACAAACAACACCACTGCTCAAAACAGCTTCTATCTAACCACAAATAAAAAAAACACTTATGGAACCCTGTATGTCATCCCAAATACATTCACATTGAGGACCCATCTCATATATTAGTACAATAAAAGTTACAAGCTTCTTTTTTACATTGTTCTCAAACAAACATACCCGCAATTTCAAAAAACAAAAGAAAACAAGCTTTACCCATGACATTCAGAAAAATGCCACATGCATACAGCCTGGCCATTACCAGCCGTGGTTTCTAGGAGAGAATTAAAAATACAATAGAGCATAAACAAACAGCCCCTCAGATAAGAAAGGGAAAAAAAATATGCAGAATCTGTAAATACAGTAAACTGCCCCTAAAAAAGAGCCATTCTTCACCAATGGAAACCCAAAGCAAAGAACCTCCAAATCAGTAGCCGCACCATCACTTCTTAAACCAGCTTCTGTCTAACCCCACGCACCAAACACAACCCCCTGCTTGGCATCTCAACTATACTCATATTCAAGACACCCATTTCATATATTACAATAAAAGCTACAAGCTTTTACCCTATCCTCGATTTGACAGCACTTACCAGTAATTAAGAGAGATGTAAATCCTCAAGTCAAGCCATTAGCATGTAACAGTACAAACAACAGGTTGAAAAGCAGCGCCAGTTTCCAAACACTCCCATGTCAGTCGACGTCTCTCAGCTACTACGATCGACATAGAATCTTCCTCCTCAAACTTTCTTTGACATGTATGCACAAGCTCTTCGTCAACTTCGTAGAACATTTTCCTCACGTTTTGTGTGAGGTTGAGCACTGCTCGGTTCCAGTGGGTTTGGGTGTTGCGATGGAGAGCTGAGTAGACAAGAGGCAAAATCACTTCCCGGTTGTGCATGATGAGATTGAGGATTTGGTCGTTGTTCCATAAGAAGTGCGCACGTTCAGCCACCTACAAAACAATTTGGAAAAGATGGTAATAAGCACATGATTTTTTGTCAATACATCAAAATTGTCTGGCATGAAATACCAGCTCTAAGCATGCTAACTACCTCAATTGATCAAGCTATGACCAAACAGAAAGAGGAATTATCCATAGTTAACAAATACTCCCTCCGTTCAAATTTGATTCTCACTGTTTTTGCCATGGTGTTCTTTAATCGACTAACCAAACATTGTGTTTTCGAGCAAAAACCAAGTCGAAGTTTCTCAATTGGTTGTATATAGTTCTAAAATCAACTTAATAGCGTAATTAGAAATATAGAGAGTTTTGTGTGCTGACCGGAATAGTGAAAACGGACAAACAAACTAAGACGGAGGAAAAATCCGGATAAGTAATAATGTGAAAGAGAGCAGCGGGGGAAATCTTCCTCATTGTTATTCACAACACATGTACAAACTTAAGTATACAAGGATAAAAAAAAGAAAAAAGACTAAACTACCCTTAATACAAATACAAAGTAAATGAACCCCTATAATCTAACACTCCCCCTCAAGTTGGTGCAAAGACATCTCTTAAACCCAACTTGAACACAATGAGGTGAAAACTTTTGTTACCCAGACTCTTAGTAAATACATCAGCTAACTGGTCTTCAGATCTCACAAAAGGCATGCAAATTAAACGTTGCTCAACTTTTCTTTTATAAAGTGTGTCGATTTCGATGTGCTTTGTTCGATCGTGTTGAACAGAATTATGAGCAATGTTTATGGCAGTCTTATTATCACAGTAGAGATTCATAGGACCAACATCAGTGAATCCCAAATCATGTAATAGAGTTTGGAGCCATAAAATCTCACAAACACCATGAGCCATTGCCCTGTATTCGGCATCAGCACTAGATCTCGCAACTACTGACTGCTTCTTACTCCTCCAAGAAATCAAATTTCCTTCAAGAAAGATGCGATATCCAGAGGTAGATCTCCTATCATCAATAGAACCTGCCCAGTCGGCATCGGTGAAGGCTTCCAATTTCAAGTGACCGTGATTGGAGAACAAAATTCCTTTACCTGGGGAAGATTTGAGATACCTCAAAATGCGATAAACAACATCAAGATGCACAGTACGAGGTTCGTGCATAAACTGGCTTACAACCCCCACAGCATATGAAATATCAGGTCTGGCGTGAGATAAGTATATCAGGCGACCCACAAGTCTTTGATATCTCTCCTTATCTGTATTCTCCCCCTGATTATTACTAAGGTGATGATTGACCTCGATAGGAGAATCAGCTGGCTTACATCCCAGTATACCAGTTTCTTCTAAGAGATCAAGAATGTACTTTCTTTGAGAAATAAAGATCCCTTTATCAGATCTAGCCACATCCATTCTAAGAAAGTACTTCACAGGCCCTAAATCTTTAATCTCAAATTCTTGAGCAAGACGAGCCTTAAGGCTAACAATCTCATCCACATCATCACCTGTCATTATTATGTCATCCACATAAACGATGAGTATGACAATCTTACCATTACTCCTCTTGATGAACATAGTATGGTCGGCCTGACTCTGCTTGTATCAAAGCTTAACATGACCTTGAGAAACCTGTCAAACCATGCTCTGGGAGATTGCTTCAATCCATAGAGAGCCTTTCTCAATCTACACACCTTTCCTTCTGTTGCAAAGGATGAAAAGCCAGGTGGTATGTTCATACACACTTCCTCCTCTAGGTCACCATGGAGAAATGCATTCTTCACATCAAACTGTTGAAGAGGCCAATCCAGAGTGGCAACACACGAAAGAAGGGTCCGAACAGTGTTCATCTTTGCCATAGGAGAAAATGTCTCCTCATAGTCAATACCATAGGTTTGAGTGTAACCTTTAGCAACAAGTCCAGCTTTATATCTCTCAACCATTCCATCTGCCTTGTACTTCACAGTGAACACCCATTTACATCCCACTGGCCTTTTTCCATTTGGAAGAGTCACTAAATCCCAGGTGCCATTCTTTTTCAAGTCTGTCATCTCCTCTACCATAGCTCCTTTCCACATAGGTATCATGAATGCATCTTGCCAATTCTGTGGAATAGATATTGAAGAAATAGACGAAACAAAGGCATGGTATGAAGGAGATAAACGATCATAAGAGACAAACTGAGAGATGGGATGTTGGGTACAGAATCGAGCTGACACTTTATGTGTTCGGATTGGCTTCCTATGAGCAATAGGCACATCAAGATCATCAAAAGAGAGATATATAGAGGAAGGAGTATTATCAGGGGACTCAGTTGAAGTATTTTCAGGGGACTCAGTTGAAGTATCAGGAACTAGGGTTGGAAATGGTGATTGGAAAGATGGCTCAACACAAGTAGCCTTCTCTCGGCGTGAATAAGTTCTCAAATCTGGATTGTCCAGACGTCCACCGATGTCATGATCAACACTCGTTTCAACTATTGGTTCCTTTTCAGAAGTTCTAGTCTCCCCCTCACGATGACAATGTAATGGAAAATACGACCAAGACTCTGGAGTATAGGATGTCAACCTTTCTTCATCTCTCATTTCTTCCTGGTTATTATTCTCCCCCTGAAGAGATGAGAGAGGATAAAATGACTTGGTTTCCCAAAAAGTGACGTCCATAGAGACATACATTTTGCGAGAGTGTGGGTCATAACATTTATAACTTTTTTGACTGGCGTATAGCCAAGAAAAATACACTGACGTGCTTTGGGATCTAACTTACCACCAGGAACTTTAGGGTCATGGACAAAACATACGCAACCAAAAACTTTAGGAGGAAGAGAGCTGATCCCAGAACCACCAGGGAGAAATCTAATTGGAGATTGAAATTGAAGGACGCTGGAGGGCATACAATTGATAAGAAAGGCTGCAGTAAGGATAGCTTCCCCCAAAAAATACTTAGGAACATTTATGGTGAACAAGAGTGAGCGAGCAACCTCAGCAAGATGACGATTCTTGCACTCGGCAACTCCATTCTGTTGTGGCGTGCCAACACAAGTTGTTTGGAAAAGAATGCCAAATTGTTCAAGATATGTGCGAAATGACTCATCTAAATACTCAGTCCCATTGTCACTGCGAATAACCTTAATGGTGGTGTCAAATTGAGTGCGCACCATTTGATGAAAAGATTGAAAGCATGAAAAGACTTTATTTTTGGACCGAAGTAAATATACCCAAGTAACACAAAAGTGACAATCAATAAAGGTGACAAACCAGGGATATCCATTAAGAGACACAACAAGAGAAGGGCCCCAAACATCAGAATGGATGATTGAAAAAGATGAATCACTTCGTTGGTTAATAGGGGCATAAACGGAGCGTTTATGTTTTGCTAGCTCACAAGCTTCACAAAGAAACTGACTCCGAAGACATTGCTTAGTCAAACTCGGGAATAATTTTTCTAAAATTCCAAAAGATGGATGACCCAATCTACGATGCCATTGATGTAACAAAGGAAGAGCAGAACTCGTATCTGTTGCAAGAGCTTGACCACATGACACAGGTGAACAAACTGGATTAGATGCCGATTCCAAACAGTAAAGACCCCCTTGCACTTTACCACTGCCAATCATCTTTCCCGTATCTAGATCTTGAAAGACACAATGTGTAGGAAAAAATGTTATAGAGCAATTTAGGAATTGGGTAAGACTACTGACAGATAGGAGATTAGTAGAAAAGTTGGGAACGTGAAGAACTGAAGAAAGTAAAATGTTTGGAGAACAATTAATAGAACCTTTTCCCGAAATAGAGGATAGAGAACCATCAGCAACTCCAACTTTGTCCTTACCAGAGCAAGTGGAATAGGAATCAAAAAAGGAAGAGCAACCTGTCATGTGATCAGTTGCACCCGAATCGATTATCCAAGGAAGAGAGGAAATTGTAGAAACATTAGCTTGTATATCGGAGTTGGCAAAAAAGTTCGAGAAGGGTAAAGTAGCTGAAGCGGAAGCTGTGGGAGAGGAAATACTAAGCTTGGCCACGAGGCGCCTGAGAGTTTGCAACTCCCCCTGAGAAAGAGGACCAGTAAGGGAAGCATCTGTCCTTGAAGATTCCATACCAACCGCGAATCACCCAATCGACAATAACAAGGCCAAAGCAGAATAATCCGAACGATAAAACCCAGAATCCAAGAACCCAATAAACCAAGCCGCAATCCTCAATCAAGTGGTAATAATCAGTCACACCACAAATACCACAAATGCAATGCAAGGATAGGTGGGTTTGTTGGTTTCTCTGACATAGCCAAAGAGCGGTCGTGAGTTCCGCCAAGGATATCAGATAATACCAACGGACAAGGCTGACTCAATATGCATGTGCAATACAAGAAAAAACTCAAACGCTGATACAGTATGAAAAAACAACCCAGATCAGAAAACACAATAAACCACCGGAGTGCACCTGAGACTAGGAGTCACTGATATCGAAACTCAGAAAATCAGATGTGCTACAACAAAAAGCAACCCAGATACATCAAAATCAAAATTAGGAAAAGGGATCCACTGGTCTTCACTCAGCTCAACAAATGAAATCCAAAATATCAATCAAGAAGGGGATTCGCAAGCATCAATAGTCGGGGAAACAATTTCATAGGCTAGGCCCACCATGCTCGTACAAAATAAATCCAAAAGCACATCCATAAAATCAGCCCAATCAAATGTCGTCGGAGGTCTGCGAACGTCGTACAAAGATCGCCGGAGATAGGCGACGGCCGGCGAGTGGTCTGAGGAGGTCGCCGGAGGTAGGCGACGGCTGGAGGGGGCGAGAAACGCCAGACAGGAGCTGGCCCAGGCGACAAACGCCGGAGAAAAAAAACGCGCAGGTGAAGAAAAACGCGTCTAGGGTTGCACCAGGAGCTCTGAAGCTGGAATAGGCCCGACGAAGTCCTGCAATGTCGCGTCGCCCTGAGAAAAAGGGCCGCAAGAGGTTGGCGGCGGCAGAGGTTGGCGAACAGAGGAAAGCCGACGGCGATGGCTAGACCGGCGAAGCACTGCAGTTGGCGGCTAGGGTTTCCACGGAGGCTCTGATACCATGTGAAAGAGAGCAGCGGAGGAAATCTTTCTCATTGTTATTCACAACACATGTACAAACTTAAGTATACAAGGATAAAAAAAGGAAAAAGACTAAACTACCCTTAATACAAATACAAAGTAAATGAACCCCTATAATCTAACAAATAATAATTGCTCCAAGTCTTTTGCGGTCTAAATGCTGCTCCCTTTCTCAAGCAGCCTCAAAAGGAATGAGCTCTTAATAGGGCTTTTAGGCTCATAACTAGGAGACAATTAGTTTGAAGTCCTAAAGCTATGGAGTTTGGATAAGTAGGCACCAAACCAATAATGACTTCCAGGCTGCGTTGCCAACATGATTCAAATAAAAGCAGAGTAGCAGGAGTTTTTCTCACACGACAAGGGCAAATTAACAAAATATTCTAATGAGCTTCAATATTGACTTGTTCTCTTTTAGGAAGTGTTGTCCAAATATATTTTACCCAGATTCGCCTTTTAACGAGTAAACTCTGGAACAAAAAGGCTGAAATCTTAGTATGTCCCACATTTCATGTCAGTTGACACAAGAAAACAGTGTTAAAGATGAGGAAGAGGTTTACTGCTTCGATATGATGCAAATGTTTGCGGATGATTGATCTTTCTTCTTAGCACAAGCACAGAAATTGTAAGGAAGTCACTCCACGATAATTAATTTATAAAATCAAGCTGAAAGGAATCAGCTTTCATACTGAAGACAAGCCAATTTAAAAGCCTAGTTGACCAGGTATTTTCATGCCTAGTTCAAAGAAATTTTGCTCTACTTTCGCATCATGGCAACCTATCCCATCAAGGGAGCCTAACTGAAAAAAAAATGCTTTCAAGCTGTTTTAGGGGCAATGGAGATAAGCAGGAAGTTGAAGTATCATTAAAACGCTTCTAAGTAAAATTTCAAGATATCTGTGCTAAAAAAGAACTTGTTATTTCCAAGTAGCAGTTAAGTGCGGTTACTAGTTAGCACATACTACAAGACCATGTTCATTTCCAACTTGAAACTTCAAATGTGGGCCAATTCCCATTTGAAATGCTCTTTCTATCACGGCGAGTACTGTTTTACACAACATTTTCGGGGGCCTACATTCGTTTTTTTGTTTTGAAAAGCGGGGCCTACATTTGTTGTTAGCCCTAAGAAGCACATATATGGACAAGGACATGTGACACAGCCATTCTAAATAAATGGGGACACGGACACGGTGAAGAACACGACAAAACACACACACACATGCACGCATGCACGTGTCATGTCGATTTCACGGATCAAGTGTCAAAGGCACGTTCAAGTGCCTTCAGACACGGGCATAGAATAAAGATCCAATCAAGAGGTTTGTATTTTAATAAAATAAAGAGTTTTTTCGAGCAAATTTTTATGATCTGAACCGTCCAGTGTCTTTAAAATGTGTTTTTAAGGGTCTTCGCGAAGAATCGACAAAAAAACTACTCGGAAAGGACTTGATCCGAGCAGTTTTCATAATTTTTCTATCCATAGTGTGTATAAGAACTGCTCGGATCAAGCTCTTCCCGAGCATTTTTTTGGTGATTCCTCGCGGAGACTCTTAAAAATACATTTTAAAGACACTGGACGTTTCAGATCATAAAAATTTGCTCGGAAAAGTGGCCTTCTAGAAAACTTCCGGATTTTATTAAAATCCATACCTCCTGATGGGAACCGGACTGATATATATATATATATATATATATATATAGAGAGAGAGAGAGAGAGAGAGAGACTGGACTTCCAGTAAGGACCAAACGGTGCGGACTAAAAACGGACCACCATTTCTAGATCGAATTTGAA
>NMUG010010148.1:0-11049 GCA_002855965.1 Monotropa hypopitys | reverse complement strand
TGAATTTTAAGAAAAAATTCGAGTAGTTGAAATACTTCGAATTTTATGATGAAAATCCAAGTAGCTGAAATACTTGAAATTTTAAAACGAAAATTCGAGTAACTAAAATACTTCGAATTTTAAGATGAAAATTCGAGTAGCTGAAATACTTCGAATTTTAGGACGAAAATCCAAGTAGCTGAAATACTTTGAATTTTAAAACGAAAATCCGAGTAACTGAAATACTTCGAATTTTAAGTTGAAAATTCGTACCTGATCAAATTTCTTTAATGAATTTATATTTGTAGGATGCCTACCCGTCATAGACCAGGGAAGGAGCCTGCTGATGAGGCTGGTCCTTGACATCCTGTAGAGGAGGAAGACCCCTTGCTGGACTTCGATGTAGAGGATCCTGAGGAGGATTTTGGTGATGCGGCTAAGTCTATCACCTTTGTTGAATCAAAAGGTGGGGAGTCTGAACTCAAGGGAGAAGGAGTTGTTTCGCCTCCGTGTTTCGTATCCGTTGCTAAAGCCCGTCGTCTTCTGCAAAAGGATGCCAAGGATATCTCCGTAGCATCACTTCAACCAAATCGAAGAGCGCCACAAAGGAAGACATCTCAGTAGTACGTGACTACCTTGAAGTATTTCCAGAAGAATTACCAGGGATGCCTATTGATCGAGAGATGGAGTTCTCCATCAACCTGATGCCAGCAACGCAACCGATTTCCAAAACCCCCTACCGCATGGCACCAATAGAACTAAAGGAATTAAAGACTCAACTGCAAGAACTGATCGAAAAGAATTTCATCCGACCTAGTTCATCGCCTTGGGGAGCGCCAGTACTATTCGTCAAGAAGAAGGATGGAACTATGCGGTTATGCATCGATTATCGGGAGGTGAACAAAGTCACCATCAAGAACAAATATCCATTACCCTATATCGACGACCTATTCGACCAGCTGTAAGGAGCCCGAGTATTCTCAAAGATCAATCTACGTTCCGGATACCACCAGCTCAAAGTCAAGCTATAAGATGTTGACAAGACCGCTTTCCGCACTCGTTATGGCCATTACGAATTTCTAGTCATGCCCTTCGGAGTAACCAATGCCCCAGCAGCTTTCATGGATCTAATGAATCGTATTTTTGCCAAATTCCTCGACGATTTCGTAATTGTGTTCATCGACGACATTCTCATCTACTCAAAAAACGAAGAGCAACATGTGGAGCACCTATCTATCATTCTACAGACCCTGAAGGAGAAGCAACTGTACGCAAAGTTTAGCAAGTGCGAATTTTGGCTGAAAAGCATTCACTTCCTTGGTCACATCATCGACAAAGACGACATTTCAGTGGACCCATAGAAGATAGAAGCAATCTCAAACTGGCCTACACCAACATCAGTCACCGAAGTTCGAAGTTTCTTAGGACTCGCTGGATACTATCGCCGATTCATCTAGGATTTCTCGAAGATCGCGACACCGATGACTCAGCTTACCTGCAAGAAAGAACCATTTGCATGGACGGAGGAAAGAGAAGGATGCTTCCAGGAGCTGAAGAAAAGACTCACAACTGCACCCGTACTTGCGTTACCCAGCGGAGAAGAAGGATTTGCTGTCTACAGCGACGCTTCACACAAAGGATTAGGATGCGTTCTCATGCAGTAGGGAAAGGTCATTGCCTATGCCTCACGACAACTAAAGCCTCATGAAAATAACTACCCCACGCATGATCTGGAGCTTGCAGTAGTGATCTTCGCACTCAAGATATGGCGCCACTACCTTTATAGAGTTACTTGCGACGTCTTCACTGACCACAAAAGCTTGAAGTATGTCTTCACTCAAAAGGAGTTAAACCTTAGGCAACGGAGATGACTGGAGCTTATGAAAGATTTCGACCTCAACATTTAGTACCACCCAGGAAAAACCAACGTTGTAACCGATGCCCTCAGCAGAAAAGAAGACCACCCCTACTCAGCACATCTCGCAGCAATTATTACAGAACCCTCTATCATTGAAGAAATCAAGACCCTCCAAGCGAACGACCCGAAGTTGCTAAAAATCCAGGAAACCACAAAAGACCAACCAGAAAGAGAGTTCACCATGCAAGAAGGCCTCCTCAAGTTTCGGAACCGAATATGCGTACCCAACCTAGAAGAACTCAAGTGGAAGATCATGAACGAAGGACACAAGTCGAAGTTTGCAATTCACCCCGGACGAGTGAAGATGTACCAAGACCTCAAGAAGTCATACTGGTGGATGGGCATGAAGCAGGATATAGCCAACTACATCGATCGATGCCTCGAATGTCGGCAAGTCAAAGCGCTACGTCAGAAGTCAACAGGACTACTTCAACCTCTGTCAATCTCTAAGTGGAAATAGGAAGACATCACGATGGACTACGTTGTGGGATTTCCTTGAACCGTCAAAGGCAACAACGCGATATGGGTAATAGTCGATCGCCTCACCAAGTCAGCCCACTTCATCCCTATCAAAAACACGTATTCGATGGATCAAATGGTAGCAACCTATCTACGAGAGATCATTCGACTACACGGTATGCCTGTTTCAATCACATCCGATAGAGATCTCCGATTCGTATCTAGATTTTGGAAGTCACTTCAGAAAGCAATGGGAACGACATTGAACTTCAGCACTGCCTTTCATCCTCAAACCGACGGCCAATCAGAAAGGATGATTCAAACGTTAGAAGACCTCATTCGAGCATGCACTTTGGAATTCCAGGGAAGCTGGGAAGAACATTTACCGTTAGCAGAATTTGCCTACAACAACAGCTACCAGGCAAGTATTCAGATGTCACCGTTCGAGGCATTATACGGAAGGAAATGCAGATCACCAGCATGTTGGACAGAAGTAGGAGAAGAAACACCCACAGGACCAGAAATTGTGCAAGAAACGGCCGAGAAGATCAAACTCATTAAAGACAAGTTAAAAATAGCCCAAGACTGACAGAAGAGCTACGCTGATGCACGACGAAGAGAGCTGGAATTTCAGGAAGGAGACAAGGTGTTCTTGAAGGTATCACCTATGAAAGGTGTCATCAGATTTGGAAAGTGAGGAAAGCTCAACCCCCGCTACATCAGACCTTTCGAGATCATTGAGAGAATTGGATCAGTCGCCTACCGATTAGCACTCACCCCAGAACTAGCGAATGTCCACGACGTTTTTTACATATCAATGCTTCGGAAGTATGTGTCAGACCCCTAACACATTCTAGTTCAACCTACCATCGAGATCGAGAAGAATTTGGCATACGAGGAGAGACCCGTTCGAATCATGGATCGACAAGAGAAGCAACTCAGAAACAAAGTCATTTCACTCGTCAAGGTCTGGTGGGAGAACGAGTCAGGAAGCGAAGCCACTTGGGAGAAAGAGAGCGATATGCGCCTAAAATATCCACAACTGTTTGAATAAGGTATAACCTTATCCTTACACATTTTACGCAATTATTTAAGTTTGAGAGACCAAACTTCTTAAGGTGGGGAGGATGTGAGGCCCCGACCCGAATAAATAGGTTAAATAAAATTTATTATATTTTTTTAGAATTTTTGGGAATTTCTTGAAATTATTCAAAGCCAAATAGAAATTAAGGTGGAGGTTAAGATATAACAAAAATGAGCTAAGGCCCATAGAATGAGAAGGAAAGAGTTAAGAAGGCCCAAGAGGAACCCAGCCCAAAAGGCTGTCCGAACCCCCAAGCCGGACCAGCCCAGGTCGACCCAGCCAACCAGCCCAACCTGGACCCGCACAGCAAACCAGCTGCGCGGCAGCTCTGCCGGACGTCAGGGACACGTCCCATCCGGACTGACCCGCCGCCTGACTCAGATGGGACAACACAGTCGCAGGTTGCAGACTGTCAGGTCAGGTGCTCAGACCTGACCCAGATAAGACGACACCCTGAGCTGTTCGGCCAGGTTAAGGAAGGGTCAAATCAATAATTAATGATCCCAACTACCCCCAGATCATCTGGACCCCCATATAAGCATTCCATTCCCAAGCATTCAAGTCCCACACCAGAAATTCCTCTCAAGCACTTATTCTAGAGAGAAAGAGCCATCCCCCGAGCACTTAGCCATTCGGCACATCTGTTCGGCCAAGCCCTTGCCCGAACAGTCTCAACCCTTCAGCAGTTCTCCAAGCCTTCGGATCACTGTCCCACCTCGGTCCGGACCAGCACTCCCGGATGGCCCTTACCTCGGCAAGACCTTTGCCAGAACCAGAAGTCACTCAGGTATATTCTAAGTCTTTCGGATTGTAAGTTTGTCCTTATGTTTCTGCTCGGCAAGCCCATTAAGGGACATAGCCGCACTCAGCTCAGCTCGACAGAGAACCCTTAGCTCTGCCAGAGCATACAAACTTAGCATTTCAGTTCGGCACTAAGCCAAGAAGGTCTGGATTATTCCTTGGACCTTCTGGATGAACTTACCTCAGCTCGGCATATTCGCCCGGACCACCACAATACCTTACTTATTCCTTATCATTTACCGCCGACCTCCCATATGCTGGAGCACCACGGCTCGGCAGAATGGATGGTCCGCCACTTCCTATGCTTACATATTTCAGCTCGGCCGTGCACTATGTTGATCGGACAATTAGTCCAATGAGCTTATATGTACCTTATTAACCTTTTCGACCAACAAGAAGACCCAAAACAATTGGTCCCGAGCTGCCAGTGTTCGGCAGTAGCATTGCTCACTGCTCGGCAGTACGATAATATGAGACCCGGCCATTTTAGCTCGGCTGAGACTCAGCTTGATCGGCAACTATTCCAGAAGCCATTAATCTAGTCTATTAACTCATTTTAACCAGTCGTTAGCCCAAAACACTCAACCCCCGCACTGCCCTAACCCGGCAGCCCTTCTGGCTGTTCGGCAGACTCTCTGCTCGGCCAGCTCTTAGCTTGGCAGGAGTCTTTAGCCCCGCACACGTTCAGCCCAACACTCTGGCAGCTCGGCAAAGCTCTGCTCGGCCAATTCTTAGCCCGGTTAAAATCTTAGCCCGACAGCCCTCTACTCGGCTGCTCGGCAAATCAAAGGAAAATGTTTAAAGTCAGACTCTTAACTCAACAGTAGGACCCTTCGGTCTAGAAATAACCTCAGACCAACAATTGCTTAATTTCCTGAGCTAGGCCAGTCGGCCACTGTCCTCCGGACAGAAGGCTTTTCAGCCAGAAGCTTGCCTAGCCGACCAATGGCAGTTCGGCCAGGCCCAGTCCGGTAGCCCAACTCGGCAGAATAGTATTAAATAAATGATAAATTATGTTAGAGCTCAGAAATGATATTTTTTAAGTCATCTTTTGGCAGATTTGAGGATTTGAAGTTAGTGGAAGATCATTCCAAGATTAAGGTGAATCACTATATACCTTGTTTACTCGTACGGCTTTTCAACATGCTAATCGTTTGTAAATGTATATTTTATGCTATTGAGCATTCACTCTACTATATTGTTTCTTCACCAAAAGAGGAAAAATAGCATGTACTCTTCTTCTATTACTATGGATTAACAAAACAGGAAAGATGTTTTATGATTGAACGGCATGAACGGTAACACGGTAGCTCGTCGCCGGGGGCGGAGTCAGAAACCGGCGAGGAAGGGGAAATAAGGGATCGATAGCCAGATTGATCACAGTGATATCACGACTCTTCATTTATGCTATCTGGGGTAGCTCCCCAGGGATTACTAGTACCGTGAATAGCAGCATGATAAAGTCATGTCGGAATATCGAAATGAAAACAGAAACAAACGTGCAAACAAAAGTAATCTATGTGCTGAAGGACGTTGAGAAGGCCATAGGCTTGACTTGGCAACTCATACACAGATACAGGTTTTTCAGGCTAATAAGCCTCCTCATATTATGTTCAAAAGGAAGGAAAGATGGTTTTGATAACACATTGTTATCCATGGAAACTTGTAGCCTTGATATATTGTGATTCACTCTAGCTTTTAGCTTGTGCATTTTCTAAAACTATTTTCAGGTATCGAGGAAGATTAGCTTGGAGCTTAGCCTTTTATTGCCTTCTCGTTTTATCATTGACTCTCTTTGATGTATCCCTGTTGTAGAGGCAGTTTATAAGCCTCCTTTTGTTGTATCAGTTCAGAATCATTAATGAAATCACACACACTGGGTATTGTTCAGCGCTTCCGCTATATTATTGTTATAAAATCCCTAAACTCATTGATAGTAGGCCTTTGCGAGCTTGCTCGTTGGCCGGTCATGGACCCTTTTAGGATTGGGTCGTGACAGGACTGACCTTATCCCACAGTGCCACACACGGACTTGTAATACATCAAGTGCATCACGTATCTGACGTTGCTGCTTGTCACGCCTCGGATTTTCAAACCTTTTTTTGAAATAGAGTTTAATTAATAAACATGGGATACAACCAACTTGCCATTCAGACACAATCAATTGAATTTTCATTACATTTGCAGAACAATACAAGTGGAAATACAATAAAGTAAAGAGCGGAAGAGAAGTACAAGTACTATCCTACTACAACTGCTACAGTAAACAAGAGCTGTAAGTACAAGTAAAGGAACTACAACTAGAAGGACTGAAACTGAAGGGCAAAGTACAAAGGAAACCAACGTGCTGAAGTGGCCGAGCCCAAGAAAATCCAGCAGCTGACTCCAACTCCAAACTTGTCTAGTCTTGCAACACAGACTAGAAAAAGGAAAAGAAAGAGGGTCTGAACAAACCACGGCTCAGTGAGAAAAACCCCTAACTACTACTAAGCATGCACATGCGGTGCGTGCCTATGTGTCCACAAGTAAACGTACAGAAAGTAATAAGCCCAAAGTGCAAGTGAAGAGTAAGATAAGTAACTTAAAGGGACACCTAATCAAGAGTCCTCGACCAAACGATACAATTATTCAATTTTCCGTTATCTAACACTTAGGTATACTCACATTTCGTACCTCATCCCAAGATGTATCAAGTAAGGGAATCCCTAATCAAGGCATTCCAAAGTAAAATGTCGTCGTTTGCCAAGTACTTGATTTGCATAGCATGTTGGATATTGGTGATGTTTATTTTGTTCCTTTCCATCTTTCCATTCCTGACTTCCTCATTTTTGAGGTAGGGTAATAAGTTCTCGTGTCGGATTCGCCCTCCATAGCCCATACTATGGAGATATTGGAATTTCTTCATTTTCTTTCACATTAGGAATTTCTCACCTTTTGCAACATGGGTACTCCGGGGAGGCATCTAACCAAGATCCATCCGAGTCATTACAATCTTTCAAAACACTGGAGGCATCTAACCAAGATCCATCCGAGTCATTACAATCTTTCATTCATCATGTTTTCGCGATTCATATCATATTGGATTGGGTCCGACATAGTGGTAGTCGGCACACTATCCTTTCCCCGTGTGATTCCCCAACCCGTTGGGAGGGCTACGCTACGCCCCCATTATGATCAACGTGGTGGCGCGACCACCGGGGAAGTCCAGCATTTGTCTATTCCCATTGTGCATAACGTCGTGGATGGTGCGACCATCTAGGGAAGTACGGTCGCAACCTGTTCCCGCCCAACACTCCGGTATTTCCCCTAACCAAGGTAGGGCCTCCGGTACCCTATGATTCCACGTCATTTGATGATTTTGTTTCATATTCTCTTATCATTGTTATCATGCCAAGTCAAGGCTATCAAACCACACCAATTCCGCGTTAACCTACTCGATGCCATTTCCGTTCATTTTAGGTTTTCCACGCAATGGGTTCTAGGTTGAACGCGAGTAGCCCTCGTGGGACACATCCTCCGTATTAGGGTTCATTAGACTTGCTCATGAATTCTATGGATACAAACTCGACCTTGACCAATTACAATAAGTGTGACGAGACCGGCAAGGCCTGTGCTTTCAACAATTGCCCAAGATGTTCACGCAAACGTACCCAAGACTCTACCACCCAAACAAATAATTTAAACGATTCAATTGCACTACAACGTCCAACGAGGATCAATTTCCGATTACTCGGTTCACACTAAACACCATGGGTCCTATGGTAGCCATATGGGTCCAAAGTGACTAAACATGTAATCACACCCATCCTACAATAACTTAACGGTGCCGAATTCTTCAAGACATAATCCATGGTTCACATGAGCAATTTATCAAACACTTGGTGGCCCCTATCTCCAATGACCACCATTCCTCCTATAGTCCATCAAAAATACAAGTCACTCCCTCATGGGAATTTCGTCGAACACGTAGCGCGCCTAAGTCCCTAGGGTACTATATCAAACGATTTGTGGGTCTAAGGTCACCATTTGATTTCACCAAAGTAAAACCCTAAATTATCAAATGCAATATACATAAGAATGATCACCAAATTTAGCCTATGTACACACACACACATACTTAATAATAGCTAAGAATTTTACCCACCGGAGATTCGAGGTCGCCGGAAATGTCCTACACACCGCCGCGAACCGAGACCGTAGAAACGTAGATCGTGAAGCCCTAGTCGACGTTAAAGAATGGTGAAATCTAAAAAACTCAAGAAATCACCATGTAATCAAGAGAGAGGGGGAGAAGAAAAATGAAAATATATAGAGAGAAGGGAGAGAACTTACTTGGAGAGAGAGAGGGAGAGGAGAGGACTGAAATCAGAGCTAAAAATGCCCTTGAACACGCACACATTCATATATATAGGTCCCCCACATGAAAAGACCAAATTGCCCTTCATTAAAACCATTCAGGGCAAAAATTGCACTTGGCGACCAGTCGACGCTTTTAGCTCGACCGGTCGAGGTCTATACGAGAACCTCTCTGCCTTGCCGCGACCGGTCGACACGCTTTAAAATAAAAAGAGAACTCCTTACTGAATTTCTACGACCGGTCGACGCTGGAAAAAATGCAACATTTTGAAATTAACTCTGAACCTCGACCACAACTCTTCTCGGGACTTCCCGGAACATCTCGAATCAAACACGAACCAAAGAGATGGACTGACAAGGATCCAACACTCAATTCCAATCATTCCTAAAATCCAAGGAATCCATACTAAAATTTCTTGAATCGATTAAAATGACGAATTTAAATCTTGGAAACGTATTTGAGAAATACGAGTCGTTACACTGCTGCACTGAATAACCGCACAATAAAATTGGATTCACACTACCATGTGGCTAATGCAGATTTACCCCACCACAATAACTAACAATGTGACCTTAAAATAGTATACTAAAATTGTTGAACAAACTATCTAAGGTATATAGTTGCACTAAGTAAAGATTTAGATACTTTTGATAATTTATGAAATGTTAAGTTAGAGAGAGAATGGCTGAGAGAAAAGATTCTGGTGAGGAAGGAGAGTGGGTGCCGGTGCTCAAAAATCGCCCATTGAAGGCAATGGCGGGGGGAGATCAGGTTACCTTGTTTGTGGATAACCTACCAAAGGATGCATCTACCAAATGGCTGAGTTTTATGTTCGAAAAATTTGGAAGAGTGGTTGATGTTTACATTCTGGGTAAAGTCAGCAGAGTTAGCGGGAAAAACTTCGGGTTCGTTAGATACGGTTGCAAGGTGGCAGCAGGAGTGGCCATGGAGAGAACAAACGGGTTGTGGGTTGGTAAGGAGCAGCTCTCTGTAAAAATGGCGAGGTATGAAAAACCAAGTTTAAGGCCTAAAACGTGGGCAAACAAGGCAGTCCAGAGGAGGTCTTACACCACGCTACAACCCAATGTTCGTGTGGAGGCTATCCAACAGCAGGGCAGACAGGTAGAGGCCCCAACGAGAACGTATGCAGGCATGGTTAAAAGCAGGAATAAGGAGTCGACGCCAAGAAGAAAAGTGGTGGGTTCAGTTCAAGAAACATCGTGGCTAAGGAACAGTGCAGTTGCGGTTCTGAACAACCCAGTTAGAATGTCCAGGGTTGTGGGGATCCTTGATCAAGAAGTGGAAGAGATTTTGCAGATTAAGCGCTTGGGGGAAAGGAAGTTATTGTTGGTTTTCCAGTCTCAGGAGATTAGGGACAATGCTATAAAGGATAATAGCTGGCTTACTATGTTTGATTCTGTATTCCCTTGGAACGGTGAGATGATTTGCTACGAAAGAGTAAGATGGCTAGAGTGCTCGGGGATTCCAATTCATGCCTGGGGATTTTCGACCTTCAAGAGGATAGTTGAGCTGTGGGGATCCTTAATCAAAGTGGAAGATGAAACAATCCAGGGAAAAAGCTACTCAAAAGCAAAAATCCTAATAGCTTCAACTATGGAGGAGATTAATGAAGAGGTCGATCTGTTGGTGGGCTCTGAAATGTTCGTGATTAAGATATCGGAAAAAACGACTGGCTCAGACTTACCGAAAAGGAAAGAGAATGGGGGTTGCCTGTAATGGGGGATTGATTCGAGGCTGGCCGGAGAAGATGTCAGAGGTGAAGGGTCATACATGATTAAGGAAACTGCTGTGGGCACAAGTCTGTCTTCCAACTTAGCCAAAAGAAGCAAAGATATAAAGGGTAAAGGAAAGGTTGGGGAAGGCGACCTTGATAAGCTCGAGGTGGGGGAGTACGATCACCTAGGGGGCCCATCTGAGGTAAACCCTAATGAAGATGGGCCTTCGGATGAGACTCTTTATTTGAATCATTGGTTAGAGATTCTTTTGACCCAGTTGTTTTGGAGAGATCAAGGGCGATGGATTGTGAGCTAGCTGAGGATGAGCTACAAAGCCCAATTGGGGAGAACAGGATCCAATCACAATCGCATAAGAGCCCAGGAAATGTGGAAAAGGCTATATGTGAAGCGGAGGTGCAGGCCACGAAAGTGGTGGGCCAAAAGTTGGGTGTCACACTATCAGATTTCTCAGACACTGCGATTACAGAGGCTATGAAAGAAGAGTTAAGATTGGGGTTGGGGGATCAGGCCTAAGTGCCAGACCCAGCAAGCTGAGGTTGAGGGGTTAATTATTGTGCTTATGTTGAATTTAATATCTTGGAATATTAGGGGATTGGGTAGCAGCATTAAGAGGAAGATCCTTGCTCGTCTAATTAGGGAGAAGAATCCTGACTTGGTAATGATCCAGGAATCTAAAGTGGAAAACTTTAATGCA
>NMUG010010147.1:0-11048 GCA_002855965.1 Monotropa hypopitys | reverse complement strand
TGCAAAAATGACTACTTTACCTTTCAATAAAAGTACTTCTTTATCTACTTCTCCATTCTCTCTGGTTCATACTGATGTCTGGGGTCCATCTCCTGTTATTTTTAAAAGGTGGATCAACATATTATGTTTCTTTTATTGATGATTATTTCAGATTCACATGTGTTTACCTTATGAAACATAAATCTGATTTCTACGAGATTTATAAATCTTTTCAATCAATGATTACAACTCAGTTCTCTTCTATCATAAAAATTTTGCGATCTGATCTGGGTGGGGAATATACAAAAGGTGCATTTGCTGATTACTTATCATCATTAGGTACAATCCACCAGTCTTCTTGTAGTGGCACTCCAGCTCAAAATGGTCGTGGTGAACGTAAGCACCGGCATCTACTTGATACAGCAAAATCTTTTCTTCTTTCTGCATCAGTCCCCAGTTGCTTTGGGGGAGAAGCGGTACTCACTACAACATTTCTTATAAATCGCATGCCCACTCCACTATTGTCTGGAAAATCTCCCAATGAAGTCCTTTTTTCTACCACCACAAATTACTCACTTCTTCGAGTGTTTGGCTGTGCATATTTTGTTCTTCTCCCAAAACAATCTCGTACTAAACTTAGTGCCCGATCTACCCTATGTGTTTTTCTGGGGTACAACACCACTCAAAAGGGCTATCGCTGTTACGACCCTGTGACTCAACATCTCTATGTCTCCAGACACGTCGCCTTTCTTGAGCGTCTTCCTTATTATCAGCTTCCCTCTGCCCCTCCCTCTATTTCTAAACAGGAATTACTATCTATTGATCCCTTTCCAGAAGAACTCACATGTGATGAATACATCTCTACTGTTCCTCCAGATCCCATACCTACTACAACTGACACCTCCTCCTCACCTCCTCTTCTGGTATACTCCCGACGCAGATGACCAGAGCCTCCAGTCCCTCAACCTGTATAATTTGCTTTTGTGGATTCTGATCCTGCTCCTCGCCGCTATCCATTTTGTGATCGTCACCCTGTACAAAGGTTAGGTTTCTCTAAAAATTGTTTTTCAACTTCTCATTGTACAACATTATCTTCCATACATTCTCATTCTGAGCCTCAGTCTTATAGGGAAGCCTTTCAGGATCCTAAGTGGGTCACTGCTATGGAAGATGAACACTCAACACTTGCCAAAACTTCTACATGGGACATGGTACCTTGTTCTGCAGGTAAAAATGTAATTGGTTGTAAATGGGTTTTTAAAAATAAAACTCATTCTGACGGGACATTAGAACGGTACAAGGCACACCTTGTGGCAAAAGGTTTTTCTCAAGAGTATGGTATTGATTATGAGGAAACCTTTGCCCTATTTGCTAAAATGACATCTCTTCGAACCTTGATTTCTGTTGCTGCTGCTCGATAATGGCCTATGTATCAAATGGACGTAAATAATGCCTTTCTCATTGGCCACCTGACTAAGGAAGTTTATATGCGTATTGGATTATCACCCTCTCCTGGACATGTTTTCTGTCTTCGTCGAGCCTTGTATAGTCTTAAACAGGCTTCTCGAGCCTGGTACGATCGCTTCCAAGGTGCTGTTACACAACTTAGTTTTCTTCCCAGTGCTCATGATTCTGTCTTATTTCTTCTTCGTACAACTTATGTGCTTGTTATTCTGCTTCTCTATGTGCATGATATGGTCATCACTGGATCTGATTCTGTGGCTACTGCACATGTCAAGAGGCATTTGTCTGATACATTTGAGATGACTGACTTGGGTCACCTCCGATACTTTCTTGGGATTGAAGTTGCATATTCTCCGAAAGCCTACTTCTTGTCTCAAGCAAAGTATGCCAATGAGATTATTCATCGAGCTCATCTTACTGATTCCAAGACACCTGCTACACCAATTGAACTTCATGCTCAATTTGCTCCCCTGGATGGAGAACCTTTGAATGATCCTACACTTTACCGGGAACTCGTAGGCTACTTGGTTTATCTTACAGTGACACGTCCAGATCTGGCCTATTCAGTCCATATTGTAAGCAAGTTTATCTCTGCCCCTCGATCTACTCATTGGGCTACTCTACTACGAATCCTGCGATATGTCCGAGGAACAATATTTCAGGGCCTTCTTTTGTCTTCTACTTCTTCGCTGGAACTACTTGCCTATGTTGATGCTGATTGGGTAGGAGATGTTATGGATCGCAAATCCACCTCGGGTATGTGTGTTTTTCTTGGAGACTCGCTCATATCCTGGAGTAGCAAGAAATAATCTGTTATTGCTCGCTCCACTGCTGAGGCTGAATATCGAGCAATGACTCAAGCCACTACTGAGATTATTTGGCTTCGTTGGCTTCTTTCTGATTTGGATGTCTGCCAGTCATCTCTTACACCTCTCTAATACGACAACCGTAGCGCTATTCAGATTGCTCATAATACTGTCTCCCATGAGCGCACCAAGCATATTGAAATAGATTGTCATCTAACACGCCATCATCTTCAACAAGGCACTATTTCTCTATCATTTGTGCCATTGACTTTGTAGCTAGATGTCTTCTTCACGAAGACTCACACCACTGCTCGTTTCTAGTTCTTATTGGACAAACTCTCAATGATCTCTATGCAATCATCGTGAGTTTGAGGGGGGATGTGAGAATATTAGTCTGTAATTAGATGTGTGAGAATATTAGATTGTAATTAGATGTGTGTATCTTCATTATTTCATTTCCACTTTGGAGATTTATGTGTATCTCTCTAATTAGGATTTTTCTTGTATAGATATTTCCTTAGGAGTTTATTTTCCTTGTATAGATATTTCCTTAGGAGTTCATTTCTTTTCACATGTTTAGGTATAGCTATACATATTGATGTAAAGTGTGAGATAAATTATTCAATACAAATTCATTTTCCACAAATCTAATAAGAGGCACCAGAATCAATAATCCATGGTAAAGACTGGTGAGACATAAAGGCACTTGTAGAAAAGACTAAATTACCTGAGTGGGCATATGAAGCATAGGATACATTATGGGATGCATATGTAGCAGTGGATGAATACCGGCGATCCAGAACCCAACATAGAACATCCTCAAACTTTGCCCGAGAGAGCATCTGAAGATGGAACAATAGGACCAGTGGCATGGGACTCAACTGTACTTGCCTGATGGGCACGTGAATGAGATCCTCATTCTCTTGCCTGAACAGATTGACTGCCACGATTACCAGGGCGATCACCTTGACCCCATGAAGGAACCCCATGCAACTTTCAACAAGTCTCACGGGTGTGTTTTGATCGGTGGAAATAATCACAGAACATATATCCTTTCTTGAAGGGGCGAAGAAGTGAGAGACAACTTGGGACCCTCTATAGGATGAGTAGAAAGTAAGGCAGAATGGTCTGACTAGGCTACTGACATTATAGCAGAATGACGACTCTCCTCATTCTGAACATAAGCAAAGGCTTCCTAAAGGGATGAAAGAGTTTCCATATCCAGAACACGACTCTTCACAGGATCAAACTCCATACTGAGATCTTCGAGAAACTTGAAGACCCTTTCATGTTCGATAAACTTCCTGTAGCCAATGGAATCATCAATGCAGACATGCTTATAATCCTGGAGACGATCCAAACATTTCCGGCCATTATTCAAAATGTGAAATATTGAAGAATGGACTGCTCCCTCTGAATTGATCGCTTAATAGAACGGCGTAAGTCAAATGCCTGTGAAAAGTTACCCTTCCGGGAATATGTAGCTACCACTGCTTCCCAAATATCCTGAGCAGTTGCCGTAAATAGATAACTCTCCCCAATATCAGGAATCATAGAATGAATGAGTCAACCCATAATCAAAGAGTTGGTAATTTCCCACTGGTCATAACTGGGATCAGTAACACTTGGTGCTTGAATCCTTCCATCAACATAACCCATTTTCCCCTTACTCTTCAAGAAAAGCGCCAAACTCCGCGACCATGCTAGATAGCTTTGACCATTGAACACAGAGGTAATGATTTTAAGGCTTGGATTATAGTTTTCGGATTGGGTATTTATAAAGCCAAGACTCTCCCCTGTGGGCGACAAGATACTAGTGGTGGATTCACCAGTCAATTCAACCATCAAACAAGACAAACAATCCCAACTAGAATCAGCAATAAGCACTGCGATGGAAAGAGAAGACACCAATCGAGCAATCAATATATGAAACCACTATGAGAGCATATGGATCAGATTATTGGGGCCATGTTCTTGACCCAAAAAAAACATGAAAAAGCTATGACAGATAACCTCCAATCAAAATCGCAGTCTAAGAGTAACGAAGTCAACTTCGGCTTGGATCGAAACTACCGAAAGATGGCTGGAGAAGATCTGGCAATGGCTGGAGAAGGGCTGTCGATGATATACGAGGATGGTCAAAGGCTGGTGGGGTCCTGGCAATGTTTTACGAAGCCTGTAAGAGCCGGACGGAGGTCAGATCTGGTCTGGAGGAGGTCGGCAAGGGCTGACTACAGTGTGCGCAGGCGAGACGAAGGTCGGCGATGGATGGCGGAGGTCGACGTCGACAGATGAAGGGATGGTCGAAGGGATGGGGTTGGCCGTCGGAATGCGCGAAGGCCAGGCGAAGGGCTGGCGAGGGTCTGCAACTGCCGTCGAAGGCCAAGCAAGGACCGACAATGGTCGACAAGGGTGTGGCGGTGGCAGAACTAGGGTTTGGGGTTAGGGTTTCGTTTAGGCTCTGATACCATGTTTTTTATGATAAACAATGCTTAGAGAATGATTAGGATATCATGCTCTTTTATATTAATGAGAGAAAAAATTACACCGAGGTCCCCGGATGTAGGGTTATTACAGGAATAACAAAAAAGAGAAAAATAAAACATGACATTATTATTCTAACATATTCTAACAAGAAGATCCGGGAAAGGAGCATTTGAATGCCGATAAGTGGGTCTTTAGGTATCTTGCAGGCAATCATGATTTGGGGATAGTGATTGATCAAAAATCGGCTTTAAAAGATGTGGTGGCCTATGTGGATTCTGATTATGCAGGGAATCTCAACTCTCGTAGGTTGATGACATGTTATGCATTTATGTTTTCTGGTGGCCGCATTAGAAGTCTACTCTTCAGGATGCAGTGACTTTATCGACTACATAACCCAGAGTACATGGCTGTGGTTGAGGCAGCAAAAGAAGCAGTGTGGCTTAAGGGATTGGTCAGTGAACATGGTTTCATGCAGGATTGTGTTGCTGCATTGTGACGGTCAGAGTGCAATTCACTTGGCCAAGAATCAGGTGTACAACGCAAGGACAAAACATATTGATGTGCGGTATCACAAGATTTGGGAGTGGTTAACATCGGAGGATCAATCTTTGTCTAAGATTCACACGAATGGCAATCATCTGACATGTTAAGGAAACCGGTTACTAGAGACAATTTTGAGCATTGCCTGAGCTTGTTACATATTCTTTCTTGTTATTGAGATTGGAGTGTGGAGTGCTCATACTCAGAAAAAGTGTGTGTGTGGGTGGGGGTGGTGTTACATCAAGTTGTTCTTCAGGATGATTCAGAATTAAAGCCAAGGTGGAAATTTGTTAAGTGGGACTCAAATTTGAAGGCTTTCTGTATCTCCCGTCTGGATGGGGCTGTGGCCCGTCCGAACGCCAACTACTGCTAGCCCAGGACGCTCTTGGTTTATCCCGTCCTAATGGGGGGTTGGAAACATCCGTACAGGCGGGCACAGTTTGTGCATATACGCGTGTTTTGATGGGAGAGACCGCTATGTACTGTTTCGTAATTTGCTTTAAGGTTTCGTAAGCTTTATTTGGTGAGAACACAAAAAATTAGGGATACAATTGATAGGTGAGATCAGAATGATTGTAATCCTTATTTCTTATAGTGGATTGATTCTTCCCTTTCCCTCGTGGAGTAGCTGCACACCCTGTGTATCGAACCACGCAAATCTTGTGTTCTTGTTGATTGTTTCAGCTTGTCTTGCGTTCTTTCATCTTTATTGTTTGCGTTCATAGATCAATTATAGTTGTGCGAGTTCCGCTAGTGCACAACAAATGAGTTCCTACAAAAAATTGACTCATAATCAAGAATATGACAGTGACAGCATCAATAGGTTGCTAAAAAACTGACTCATAATCAAGAATATGATAGTGGCGATGTTTCCAATTTGTTGGGGTGGTCTGGTGGTACTAATATTCAATTTATACATGTTATTTCCGTTGCTTGAATGCTCCAGCTGTGGAGGGATGATGGTTATATTTTTCGCTTACAAATGCAGGTTTTTGCTACCCCTGAAACTTTAATTGGTTTCCATCCTGATGCTGGGGCATCGTTTTACCTTTCACATCTACCCGGTTACTTAGGTTAGTTTGTACACTGCTTCATGTTTCAGTTTTTCTGTGCATGATCAACTTATTTTATTTTGAAAAGTAAATTTGGACACAATAAAGGAAGTATGTTGTTTCATGATTCGGTGAAGATGTGACTGGGAGTCACCTTCAGATTTGTTTTGCGAGTTTCTGCCTGACTAAAGTCCAGATAAATAATGTGTTTGTGCCTATTCAATTTTTGGTTGGGGGATTGGGACACACAGAAGCCTAGGTCCTTGCACTGTATGCTTATACTATTTAAAGTACCGTAAGGACTATGATTAATTATTTGAAGTAGCCTAAGGACTATAATTCAAGTTGAATAAGTTGGAGTTAATCCTGGTTGGCAACAAGTTACACTTTGTTACTCGCCATTCATCTTGTGGTATGACCGTGTCGTGTAATTTTCCTTCTTCCTCTCTCTGAGGTCTCTCTCCCTATGATCTTTATTCAAAGTATTATACAGATTTACATGTGTTGTCTTGCTCATTTCCTAATAGCTTAAGCTTTTGGAACATCTGGTGATCTAACAGGTATTAGAGCTTTAGTTTCAAAGGTCTTTGATTTCAAGTCCCTTAAGTTGTATTTGTTATTGTGCACTGTTCACAGTTCCTTTGTATGTTTGTGCGCCCTCTTCAGTTCAGCTAGTTTGTCTCTGCATGAGTGAGGCAGTTGCCCACGAGGGGTGTTTCATAGCTTGCTACGCGTTGTTGGGTCCATTTCTTATATCTTAAGTTTTGGGGCAATTGGTGAGCCAACAAAAAGTACATCTGTTTGAGATTAGTGCTGGACAATTCTTTTAAAGAAAATTGGGAGCGTATGGAGAGACTTGAGACTGTATCTGTCATAAAGTGCTCATCTGACTTGGTTAAGATCATTTGATTGAAGCTTTCACACATCTCATATCCATGATCACCAACCTACGTAAGTGAGAAAAGAAGTAAAGAAATTCCTTTTGCAGAGTAGTGACATAAGCTATGAAGCACGGACATTTCAAGATGGTCGCCATAGCCGCGTCTGACACTCGTGACATGGGGACACACGTGGGAAATGCCCCAAAACGTATGGGACACGCCACGTGACGTGTTCCTATATGGTTATTATTATTATTTTGGGCTGGGCACGTTTGGGACACGGCAGGGGTGGAAGTGTAATTATTTTGGTGGTAACTGTGAAATACTTAAATATTGTGACCTTAAAGTGAAATAAACCTAAAAAAATACATATACCACTATATCTCTCTTGCTTCAGAAACCCTACACGCGTCTCTCATTCTCTCTCTCAGCATTTCTGACATGACAGAGGTGTATGTATATGACATCTGCCGCATATCGACTGCATCTACTGTATATTTGCTGTATATCAACTGTGTCTGTATCTATACACATCTGCTGTATAGTGTCTGTTTCTTAATATTTTGATAACTGTCATGTCATTGTGTCCAAGTATGTCCATATTTTTGCTTCTTAGCTGGACCTTATGATTGAAAACATTTTGTTTCATCGAAAACATGCATGGGGCTTCCTTTGCTTATACATTGGGAATGGGTTTCACCGAGGAATATGACCTAGTCACTCATCTCTATTCATTGAGCTTTATGTAGTTAGCTGCAGTTGTCAACATTGTTGATGCACTCACCGAATATCTTCTTAAGGCGAGTTAGTTGTATAACTTGTATAGGTTAGTGTGTCGTATGCAAACGAACAATTGATGGCCCCTCTCGGGAGATCTATATGACAAAAGTTGTCAATTTCATGCCTCTTATGTTTATCAACGACTGGGAAGTCTAAGAAGCATAATGAGTTGTAGATGATTTTGTTTGATTGCATGTCACGCTGATCAACTTATTGAGACTTGTAGTGTTTACACACACATACATAAATAACTTTATTAGAATGTATATGTGTGTGCTATGTCCAAGTTTTTTAAATATATATGTTCATAAGTATGAATAAATTATAATCATTAATCACCTAATTCATTCAATCATTCTTATATGATATTTGGATATGTTGTCTTCAACCGGTGCTAGTAGCAAGCCACTTTATGTCAGGGACAATGGATTGCTTTGGAAATTTGTTACTAGATTAGAAAAAGCATATGCAAAAGGGGAAAATTTCAAATGGAACTGCAACTTTTGCGGTGAACAAAAAATTCTTCTTACACGAGGGTGAATGTTCACTTGTTGATAATTAAAGGTGAGGGGATTGGGGGTGTTGAAAAGTAATGAATAAAGATATTGCGGAATTTTAAAGATTGTTGGAAGACTGAGTTGAAATCCAAACAAAGTCAACCAAAGAAAGTTCCATTGTCTTTCTTTTATTGCATTTTTATAGATATAAGTTTCAATCAAATACAACAAGGGTTGGGATCAAAAAGGAGGGAAAACATAAGTGAAAGTTATAATCAATTACATAGGGAGATTGCTCGAATGTTTTGTTCCGGGAGTTTGCCTTTCAATTTGGCAAGAATTCTTTATTATGTTAGCTCATACACTTTTGCGGCTAATAACAACATACTGGGAAGACTACAATTTGTTGAGAACCACATTGCTTCAAAAGGAAAGGGGCTAACATCGAACGATTGTTAGGTTCTATTAGAGACACATGATTAGAGAACAACTTGACTATTGCAAGTGATGGTTGGATTGATCTTCAAAGAAGACCTTTAATCAACTTTATGGTCATTATCAGAGGTTTACCTATGTTTCTTAAGGTGGTTGATTGCTCGGGAGAAACAAAAGACAAATATTTCATTGCTTCTCTAATGAAAGAGGTAATTATAGAAGTTGTGCCTAAGAACGTGGTTCGAATCCTCACTGATGTTCCAAATTGTAAGGCAGACGGGCAAATAAGTGAAGCACAATATCCACACATTTATTGGACTCCTTGCTTAGTGCGCACTTTAAATCTCATTGTCGATGATGCGATTATCATTCAAAATTTCATAATGAATCACTGAATGAGTTTGTGCCTTTGAAGTTACTTTCAGTTGCGGAAACTCATTTTGCTTCCTCCATTGTGATGCTCAAGAGGTTTAAGCTCATTAAGCAAGGTCTTCAATCAATGATAATTAGTTCTTATAGGGATGATCAAGGGGCTTCTTTTGTGATAGAGACATTGTTGAACGAAATGTGGTAGGATAAAATGGACTACATTCTATCATTTTCTTCGCCTATCTATAACATGATTAAGGAATGCGACACGTATAAGCCTACTCTTCACTTGATTTACGACATGTAGGATACCATGATTGAGAAATGGAAGTGTTCCATTTACAAGCACGAGCAGAAGCAATTGGAAGATGAGGAGAGAGAGAGTTTTATAATGTTGTCCATAAATTACTTATTGATAGGTGGACCAAGAACAATACACCACTTCATTTCCTAGCACATACACTTAATCCAAGGTAATTACGTAGTTTACTTTTTTTTGATAGTTTATCATTCTTCTCCTATATTCTAATTATAGATTTACTTTTTCCTTTAGGTATTATAGTGATATATGACTTTATGAGGATCCAACTCGAGTTCCTTCACACAAAGATGAGTAGAGTACACTTGAGCAAAAGAAATGCTTGAAAAAGTATTTTGACGATGATTCAACGGAGCATACTAAAGCTAATATGGAGTATGCCAAGTTTTCAACCAAAGGGGGACTTTTGCCTACATTGATTCTATTCAAGATAGATGGAATATGGATCCCCATAGTTAGTGGGTGTTCACGGTGTTCCCGACCCAACTTTCCAAATTTTGGCCTTGAAGATTTTTATTCAACCTTTTTTATGTTGTCAGAGGAATTGAAGCACATACTCCTTCATCCATTCCTTGAAAAGTAACAAAATAACACCTCAATGGGTCGATGACTTGCTTTAAATTCATAGCAATACCCATTTTTTATCAAGGAGAAGCCCATAATATTGTCAAGGAGAGACTAAGATGTGGGATATTGTGGGAGATCAATTTGGCTCACTTGATGAAGTTGGGATGCTTGAGGTTGCAAACCTCACTTGGTGAACCCGACATGGAAGTTGTATTTACAAACAATGGAAATGATGACCAAGGCAATGATGATGAAATGGAAGTTAGTTCTACTTTAAATTAGTTAATTCTATTTCTTTTATTTATTTTTGGCAAATCACGAATGAAGGCTAAGTCATTAATTAGAATGTATTTTTTTGCTTTCATATGGATTGTATTGCAAAATTGGAACTTGGTCAGGACCATCATTTCTAAATCAAAATTTCATGATCCGAACCATTCAATATCTTTAAAACATGTTGATAAGGGTTTCCGCGAGAAACAGTAAAAAAATGATCGGGAAGGGCTTCATCTGGACAGTTTTTCATAAAAATTTTAATGAACAGTCTGTATAAAACTTGCTCGGATGAAGGCCTTCCCGGTCATGTTTTTTGGCTATTTTTTGCAGGGACCCTAAAAAATATCTTCTAAACACATTGGACGGTTTGGATAGTGAAAATTTGACCGGACTTGGTCCTGACGGACTTGGTTCTGACAGGAAGTGCTCTCTCTCTCTCTCTCTCTCTCTATATATATATATATATATACCCGAGCAGTTTTTATACACACCGTAGATAAACAGTTTTATGAACAACTGCTCGGATCAATCCCTTCCCGAGCAGTTTTTTGACAATTCCTCGCGGGTACCCTTAAAAACACGTTTTAAAGACATTG
>NMUG010010146.1:0-11050 GCA_002855965.1 Monotropa hypopitys | reverse complement strand
CCTATATGGTCTTCCCCAAGTAACGTTGGGAGGGCTCTCGTTACCCCCATTGTTCACAATGTCATGGATGGCGCAACCATCCCTAGAGTCCTGACCAAGGTACCCCACATCAAGTATATATAACCCCGTATCATTGTCATCGTGTCCGGAAATCCCTAGCCAAGGTTACTTCCCATATCATTGTCGTCAATCCAGGAATCCCTAACCAAGGCACTCCTCATTTAGTTCATCATGTCTCGCCAAGCCATGAAACCACATTATTCCATTTAGTTTATATTATCACGTCAACTAACTCGATCACATTCCTTTCTTTACAATTTCTCAAGTAACATGTTCAAGGTTGAGTACGAGTAGCCCTCATAGGGCACATCCTCTATATTCGATGTTCATTTGGTTACATGGAACTACTTACTTACTTCATCAATCATAAGCTCCACCTTGATCAATCCAAGGGAGACAACCACAAAGATCATTCAACCTCAACCAAGGGTCTCAAGACCAACATTCTACCATAACGGGGCTAAGGAATGCCCAAGCCTATCAAAACATGAAGGGAGAGACTTAGACACCCAAATTTCCATTAAATGCCCAATTGGCAACATCACCAAACACATAGTGTCCCTTAAGTTCCAAGGGACTTATCGTGATTCTCAAAAGTCAACGTACCCAATCGTTCCACATATAGGTCCTACAACAATTCAAATGTCACACCAACCCCAAACACGATCCAAGGTTTACACATGCATTTTATCGAACACTTGGCGACCCTAAACTCCAATGGCCACCAATCCTCCCACAAATCACCAAATACTCAAGTCATCCCTCTCGCGGGTATTTTATCGAACATGTGACGCTCACGTTAACCTCGAGTGATATTTGGACTCAATTGACCATAATACAATCCTCGGACCCTATCAATTGGACTCACAAGCCCCTAGGGTATTATATCGAATACCTAGCGGGCATAAGATCACCGCCCAATTCCACCAAAATAAAGCCCTAGGTCATGAAATGCAATCCACACAAACTATAGTCATTTAATCAACCTTACGTACACACACACACACACTCAATAGGAGTTAAGAATTTACCCACCGAAAACCATTGGACTTTGAAATCCCTAGGTGAGGGATCCGTCATACCTCCACATTCTGAGACCATAGGTGCGTAGCCATTGTCGTGCTCATCGACATTAGTGAAGACGATTTCCCCGGAAGCTAGATGAATTTGACAAGATCTAAGGGAGAAGTAGAGGTTGGGAGAGTTTGAGAGAAACAGGGAGAGCATTTTGGAGGAGAGAGAGGAAGTTAAAGAAATATGGGCTTCCAAATGCCCTTCCCACGCATATAAAACATATATATATATCCCCCATATAAAATGACAACAATGTCCTTCATTTAACTCAAAACATTTTGAAATAACAGGAGGGGACCAGTCTGTAGTGGCTCGGGGGACCGGTCTCCTCAACAATGTTGAGCCTACTGACCAATCCCGACCGGTCTGCAGCGACTCGGGGGACCGGTCTCCTCAAAAAAATTGAGGAAATTTGAAAAGTTTGCAAATGTGCCCTCCGAAAGTATTTCAGTCATAACTGTTTCGTCCGATCTCCGATTGAGATGATTCAAGTTGCGTTGAATTTCTAATGAGATTTTCTACAACATTGGTGAAGAATGTATTCACATTCAGTGTAATGACTCGAATTTTAAATTCCTCGAAATTCAATTCTTTGGAAATAAATAAATGAATCGTAGCAAGATTTTGGTTGTTGACATGGTCGACGACCTCAAGCCATGTCGTCTCGATTATAAACCTCGTCTGAATCATGATTGATCCACCCTCAGTGCGAGTATATTCCTCCAACATTTTGTTTCATTCGTTAAGTATAAGTCGACGCTCGTGAATTCTTTGGAAGGCCGTGGAATCGCCTTAGGACATCAAGGAAGGGTAACCAACGTCGAGGAAGTGCTCGTGGATGCGTCGCGAAGCAGTCCAGAGAGTTGCAGCAGTTTCAGAAGCTTTCTAGAGTTCCCCGTCCGGACGGGGATAGCAGGAGTTCCGGACGGAGGGAAATCCAGCACCTGTTTTGCTGCAGATGGCCTGGTCCGAACGGAGGAGGGTCCCGTCCGAAATAAGTGGTGTGGACGTCCGGACGATGGGGGTCCCGTCCGGATGGGGAAGACCTGAAATGTGTGATTTTGCTTGTTTTAAATGAGGGGCATCTTGGTCTTTTGACCCTTACCCGAATTTTGGCCTAAATTCGGCCTTGAGGGTCTTCTTCTCCATTTTTGGAGCCCTAGACCTCTCTCTTCTCTCTCCTCCTCCATTTAATGGAGATTTTTCTTTCTCCTTCAAATCCAAGGGCTTCCAAGCCTTGGATGAATTTTCTCAAAGAACAAATGTTGTTCCCCTCACCTCAAGCTCTCCGGAAAACCCAACATCTTCTCCAGTCCTCCAAAGTTAGGAGATTTGCAAAGATGCTTGGATCGAGAAATGGTTAGGAGGAACGTTGCTCCCCTTGGCGAGAGCTATCCGGTGACTACCTTGGCGAGTCCATCCGACACGAATTTGGACTCCGGTGACTTTTCGGCGAAGAGCTATGGAGATGCGATCTTTATGAATGTTGTAGGGGATGAGGAGATCTATGCGGTGGCGGGTTCGGTTTGTGGCGGCAACATTTTCCGGCGACATTCTGGCGACTACTCCGACGATTGCTCCGGTGGGTAAATTTTTGACTATTATCAAGCGTGTATGTGTGTGTGTATGTAGTTCCATGCTTGTGCTTTAATTCGTATCGGTTCCCCCTTATATCGTCCTTGCGGCTAAATAGAACTCCCTTGGTAAAATTACACAAACGTTGGATCGATAGGTGTCGATGGTTGAAATAATAATTTTGGGAGTGTCGATTAGCGATTGAGCGGTTAGTTGGTCACCCTTAATTTCATAGACGCCACATGTTCGATAAAAATCCTTAGTGGATCTTGAATGAATATTTGGAGAAGAAAATGGTCGTAGGAAAATCGCGAGGCAAGTATTGGGTTACATGTTCGGTGGGGAAATAATCTAATAACTAAGGTGGGTCCCTATAAAACTAATGTGCATGGGAATTATGTAGAATCTCTACGTTGGGTGTTGAACATAGAAATGAACATTGAGCGAGCGGTTTGGGTAATGAGCGCACTAGTGAGATTGTATGGGACCTCTCTTGATATTTCCAAGGTTAGAGGTATAAATGTTCTTGTGTACCTAACCTATGCCCTAATACTCATAATGTTGGCAATGCACATGTTGGGTAATTCTGGATGATGGATCAATGAATGGTCTCTCTTGACAACGTCAAGGTGAGTTAGTGGCACGAGAATCAAAGGGTTTTACCAATGCACTCAATATATGACAAACAAAGAGGATGTGTCCAACCAGGGCTACTCTTGGACAATCTTGAACTGATGATGAACGAACCTTGTCTAGGATTCGTAGCGGCAATACCAAACGAAGATGTAAGTAACACATGCAACACCAAAGATGATACCTACGATAAAAAATGTTACGACTGGCGTACGAGGATCCATCTCGGGTGTGGCAGGTCTTTGCCCCAAACCCTATACTTTACTATTTTTCTTTGGTTTCTTGGAAACTAACGGGACTGGGAGATTATATGCCCCAGGGCTCAGGTTGAGATGGAATCCATCTGGGTTAGGAGGGTTTGCCCTATCCCGCGGTACTGCATATCTATGGGGACTGATATTAGATATTTGATACAGGGCGCCTTGTTCTGTGGGTCCTGGGATGGTCGCTCTATCCACGACATTGTGCACAATGGGGGCAACGTGAGCCCTCCTAACGTTATTTGGGAATGACCGGATAGGATTGGTTAGTGGGTAGACGTGCCGCTAATCAAGCCTTGCCCTATCTACATTTCAAAAATTGAACACTCGCTCGAGAGTGGAACGCCTTGTTCAGGGGTTTATAACATAATGAAGACAAAATGGAATGCCTTGTTCAGGGGTTCATCAACATCAAAGAAATACAGAATGCCTTGTTCGGGACTTCAAATGATACATTAACAATTATGCGACACCTTGTTTAGGAGTCCTTGATAAGTAGACGCCTTGTTTAGGGGTCTTGGGAAACAAAGGAATACAATGATAGAACGTGTTTGCGGATTTGAGAAAAGTACTATACGGATTAGACGCCTTGTCTAGGGGTCTTGGGAATAGGATAAACAAAACAGAATGCCTTGTCTAGGACTTCCCTTACGCGGTTCTTTATTCGGGGTAAACGACAAGTGAGATTAACTAAGGGTTGAATAAGATCGAACGAACACTTGAGTACATAATTAGTGGACTCTTGATTAGTTGTCCCTTGGATTATATATACATATAGATATGTCACACATTTGCGGACTCTTGTCTGGTAGTCCCTTGGGTATCTTATCTATTTAGATTGTGGACCTCTTCCCCTTAGTAGAGAGTAGGTTGTGACGACTTGAGATTGAGTTGGATTAGCCATTAGGCTTGACACCTTTACTTCCCTTGCGCTTGAGGAGGTTAGTTGACGGACCTATAGTTAGGTCGTCCTATACTGCTTTGCGTCACCTTCTCTCTCTTACTTTACTACTTGTGTTTCTCTTTACAGCTTTACTATTGTTGTTTCCACTACTGTTGCTCTTGCTCTTTACAGCTTCAACTTGTGATGATCCCTCCTAGGCATGCACCGCATGTGCATATTTGGTAGTGGTCAGGAGTTTATCTACTGAGCCCACGCAGACCTTCGTGGTCCCTCCCCCTTTCAGGTTGTTGTTGGGACTTGTCTAGATTGTTGAGCTTGGAGCTTAGTCAGCTACCGGGTTTTCAGGGATCGTTGCAGACGGTTTCTCTTAACACTTTTGTTGGATCCCGAGGGTGGGATGTACCCTCACTTTTCTTTCTGTTCAGCACTTCAGTTGTAGCCTCTTGGCATTTGTTCTACCTTCCGCTTTTCTATTCATATTGTATAATGAATGTAATGAGAAATTGGATGAAGTGCATAGATACTACAATTGTTGCTCTCCACTGCTTTTATTTAAATTGTTTTTAAAAAAATGGTTTGAAAATCTCGGGCGTGACAACTTGGTATCAGAGCTTTTGGTTCGAATACCTTGGAACCGTGGGGAGACACCTAGTCTCCATGGGTTTTCTTGGTAATTACATTGTTCTTTCATCATGCTTGTGTACTTGTGACGCACTCTTACTTCTTGATTTTGCTTCTTGTCGATACTCTGTTTATTCTGTCTCCTTCCACGGATGTCGAGTTTCTCCATTCCTGGGAAGTCGAGTGTTGATCTTTATGGCAAGTTCAGTTGCCTTGTAGTTGTTGAATATCTTGGTATCCCTACCCTTGGCATCTTCGATGCATTCTTTGGCAGTCTTCGTACTGTTGTGGTCTCCTCTAGGATTGCTAGAGTCGAGTCGGTATCTGTAATAGGTTGAAACCCTTTGGAAAATTTTGAGGTGATTGTAGCGGTTTCCTTTACCTTGTCGCTATATAGGTAAGAATCTCGATCTTATGATGGCGTAGTAGAATTATCTTGGGAAGTTCTGGCACTAGTCGGATATTCTTAGCACCTTGTTGAGCCCCTTGAGAGTAGGTGGCATGATCATTGTGGTTCCATGATCCAAATTCTGAGAAATTGTGGTGAGATTGGCTTGTTGGTCTGTAGAAATTCGCGCTTGTTCCATGTTTTAATGAGATCTTTAAGGCATAGTCGTAATTTTTTTTGGTTTTCCTCTTTTAAGGAGGTTGAGTTGCTTGTGTTTGCTTGTAAAGTGAGATGTTCCAACGCCTTTGTTCATTAGTACGTGAGTGTAAGTGCAACGGTAGCGTGTCCTTTTCCATTTGGAAGTTTGTCTCACACTAGATTGCAGCCGAATGATCGTGTTAGGTTGGTTGCGGATGCTTGGTCGAAGCTTGGATATATTGCCAGCAGGGCAACCAGATGTTCCCTTATGATTTCTCACTCTTCTCGTGTCCGCTTGGACCATTGTTGACGACTTTGACTAGTTATGAATCCTATCCTAGCGTCGTGGAAAGATTTCCTTGTTCGGCCTCCCGTTGCTCGTTAGTATGTGTGGGGCTTTGGTAGTCAGTCCCTGGCGTGACCTTTTCCTTCTCGGCTAATCGAGTTTCTATCTCATGTTCCCGCGCTCACTTATTGCTTCTAATCTGTCCTTGTGCAGCATTGTACCGTCTGTATGGCACGTTTAGTGCGCAGTGCGGCACGTATGGTGTTTGTGCGGCCATGTCTCTGTTCGGCCATGTGTTTTGTGCGGCCATGTCTCTGTTCGGCCATACCTTTGCGCGGCTATGCTTGTTTAGCGAAGGTTCAGCTCGGCAGTAGCTCTATGCGGCAATTGCTTTACCCGGCATGCCTGGATCTTGGTACTTTTGTGTTGCTGATTCTTGGACTCCTTATTGAGTGGTAGTCTCCCTATGACTTCCCAGTCGGTGTTCTTCGAGTACCTCGTCAGCTATATGGTGGTTGAGCGTAGCTTCAAGACGAAGCATGGATCAGTTGACGTACCGTTCTCAATGTCCCCAACTCGTTTGCATTGAACGTAGCCAGTTAGGGCATGCAGGCAGAGTTTGTGCACGAAGGAATGACAAGCGAGGAAAGATGGTGGTTGGGTGACAGTCTTTAGTCGATATCATAGTTGCGCAGCGGTAACAGGAAAGTCAGAGTCGTTGAGCACATGTGTTCAGTCCTCAGTTCGAGAGAGGAACCAGTCCCAGTGATACACGTCGCGCGTTGATTCATGAAGGGAATACTCGGGTTGCAAGCTCTCTAGTCTTGCATTTCTAAGTTTCGAGGAGGTGTTCTTGGTTCGTTGGATCAAATCTCTTAGTTGCTATCTTGAATGAATGTTGGAATCTCTTACGCCGTTGATCGTCGATGATGGGCGAGACCACTCTCACCTCACAATTGCTCCGTTGAATGCGTATCTTGGAATTGATCTTGTCTCCTGCGAATCGTATTCCAACCCCGTAACGTTGGGTAAATTGTTGTAAGAATGGGAGCGAGTTATTGAGTCGGTTATTCTTACACCTTCTGTGTAGAATTGACCGTGTGCGTTTTCTTTGATCGTGTGACCATGGATGACCCTAGGAGGTTAGGTAGAGCACGTGTCCGGCCGGCACATCTCTAACTTAGATCCTTGTGTCACTTGGTGTCACATTGGGTGAGTGTGTGGGGACATATATGTCCACCTATATCTATATATACGTATAGTGTGCGGGGGTGTCCGTGGGAAAATGGTAATGCGGAAAAACATCGTAAAATACACATATGAGAATTGTGAAACAATAATAATAATGAAGTTTGCCGATCGCATTCCCGTTCTTGATTCTTTGCTCCTTACACTTGTCGTTGTACCCGACTAGCGGTTTCTTGCCTTGAATAGTTTTTGAGCATCTATTGTTTGTCGTACCCTTGATGAGATTGATCGTTGTGCCAACGCGTCCGCACCATCTCGAGAGTTGTCCCTTTGACCCTTTGTGTGACACGCAGTTTGGTTTGGCTTGAATTCTACCAATTGTTGGCTCCTAGTTCTTAAGGGAAATGTTTCACTTATGGTTGCACCGTGCATGGGTGGTTGTCTCTTGAGACGATTGTTTGCTTGTCGTTGCCCTCTTGATCGTTGGTCGTTTCCTTGGAGAATTTTTATGTTGCTTGGTTGCTTGTTGATTGGTTCTTTGGGAAATATTGTCCTCCTTGTTGTTGCTCCTTGAGTGTTGATAGCTTCTTTGAAGAAACATCATCCATGTTTTGGTTACCCTATTGGGGAACTGACTACTGTATCGGTGTCCCTGGTATCAGGGAGTATCCCTTTCGATCTTGACGTGTGGTTCATGGTATGGACATGAACTTTTGTTTTTCGTTGTTTCGATGCACTTCTATCCCTAGTAAATTTCGGGGACGAAATTCTTTTAAGGAGGTTGAGATGTAACGACTCGAATTTCAAATTCCTCGAAATTCAATTCTTTGGAAATGAATAAATGAATCATGGCAAGATTTTGGTTGTTGACATGGTCGACGACCTCGAGCCATGGCGTCTCGATTATAAACCTCGTCCGGATCATGATTGATCCACCCTCGGTGCGAGTATATTCCTTCAACGTTTTGTTTCATTCCTTAAGTATAAGTCGACGCTCGTGAATTCTTTGGAAGGCCGTGGAATCGCCTTAGGACATCAAGGAAGGGTAACCAACGTCGAGGAAGTGCTCGTGGACGCGTCGCGAAGCAGCCCAGAGAGTTGCAGTAGTTTCAGAAGCTTTCTAGAGTTCCCCGTCCGGACGGGGATAGCAGGAGTTCCGGACGGAGGGAAATCCAGCACCTGTTTTGCTGCAGATGGCTGGTTCGGACGGAGGAGGGTCCCGTCCGGAATAAGTGGTGTGGCCGTCCGGACGACGAGGGTCCCGTCCGGATGGGGAAGACCTGAAATGTGCAATTTTGCTTGTTTTAAATGAGGGGCATCTTGGTCTTTTGACCCTTACCCGAATTTTGGCCTAAATTCGGCCTTGAGGGTCTTCTTCTCCATTTTTGGAGCCCTAGACCTCTCTCTTCTCTCTCCTCCTCCATTAATGGAGATTTTTTTTCTCCTTCAAATCCAAGGGCTGCTTTGGATGAATTTTCTCAAGGAACAAATGTTGTTCCTCTCACCTCAAGCTCTCCGGAAAACCCAACATCTTCTCCATTCCTCCAAAATCCAAAGTTAGGAGATTTGCAAAGATGTTTGGATCGAGAAATGGTTAGGAGGAACGTTGCTCCCCTAGGAGAGAGCTATCCGGTGACTACCTTGGCGAGTCCATCCGGTAAGAATTTGGACTCCGGTGACTTTTCGGCGAAGAGCTATGGAGATGCGGTCTTCATGAACGTTGTATGGGATGAGGAGATCTACGCGGTGGCGGGTTCGGTTTACGGCCGCACGATGACAACATTTTCCAGCGACATTCCGGCGACTACTCCGACGATTGCTCCGGTGGATAATTTCTCGACTATTATCAAGCGTGTATGTGTGTGTATATGTAGTTCCATGCTTGTACTTTAATTCGTATCGGTTCCCCCTTATATCGTCCTTGTGGCTAAATAGAACTCCTTTGGTAGAATTACACAAACGTTGGATCGATAGGTGTCGATGGTTGAAATAATAATTTTGGGAGTGTCGATTAGCGATTGAGCGGTTAGTTGGTCACCCTTAATTTCATAGATGCCACGTGTTCGATAAAAGTCCTTAGTGGATCTTGAATGAATATTTGGGAGAGAAAATGGTCATAGGAAAATCGCAAGGCAAGTATTGGGTTACATGTTCGGTGGGGAAATAATCTAATAACTAAGGTGGGTCCCTATAAAACTAATGTGCATAGAAATTATGTAGAATCTCTACGTTGGGTGTTAAACATAGAAATGAACATTGAGCGAGCGGTTTGGGTAATGAGCGAACTAGTGAGATTGTATGGGACCTCTCTTGATATTGCCAAGATTAGAGGTATAAATGTTCTTGTGTACCTAACATATGCCCTAATACTCATAATGTTGGCAACGCACATGTTGGGTAATTCTGGACGATGGGTCGATGAATGGTCTCCTTTGACAACGTCAAGGTTGAGTTTGTGAGGCCCCGACCCGAATAATTAAATATTAAATAAATTTATTATATTTTAGTGGTTTATTGAAATTATTTTGAGGATAAATAGGAGTAATAAATAAATTTGGAATTTATAAAATTTAAGTTAGGCTAAGGGCCCAAATAGATAAGAAAGGAAGAAGAAAAATGCCCAAAAGAACCAACCCCAAATCGTCCGGACCCGCCCAGTCGGAACCCTCTGGGCCGGACCAGACCAAGTCGGCCCCGCCGACCAGCCCAGCCCGGATGCGCACTGCAGCTGGCTGCGCGGCAGCTCTGCCGCCACGTCCCATCCGGACTGACACCGCCGCCTGACGCGATGGGACAACACAGTCGTAGGTTGCAGGCTGTCAGGTCAGGTGATCAGACCTGACCTGGATGGGACTACTCCCTGACCCGTTCGGTAGGATTAAGGAAGGGTCCAAATCAGCATTAAATGTTCACCAACCACCCCAAACTCCTCCCAACCCTTATAAATACCACCTCTTTGGAGCATTCAAGTCCTACGCCAACATTTCCTCCTGAGCACTTATTCTAGAGAGAGAGAATGTGAGAGAACCTCTGTTGCCGACGTCCTTCTATTCGGCCAGGCTCAACACTTGAAATATTTTCCAAGTGCAGTGACCCTACCGGACCACCCACTGTTGTTCGGACATACCTTAGCCGACCGGTCCTTAAGCCTCCGGTCTACACCCTTGTTCGGCCAAGCTCTTGCCGACCAGTTCTCCAGTCCTCCAAACAAGCCTTCCTGTTCCACACTCGTCCGGACCAGCTCTCCCGCACAACCTTCAGTTCGGCCAGACCCTTGCCAGACCAGGAGCTTTGCTCAGGTATATCCTTAGTCTTTCGTTTCGTTTATTTTTGCCCCTATGTTCTGTTCGGCCAGTCCCTTAAAGTACTTAACCGAGCTCTGATCAGCTCGGCAGAACACCCCTGGCTCTGCCATTGCCCCTTACCTTAGCATTCTATTCGGCACTAAGCCAGACAGGTCCGGTTTCTCTTTGAACTCTCCGTCTAAACCCTACCTCAGCTCGGCACACTTGCCCGGACCCCTGTAGGACCTTGTTTATCCCTCACCATGCACTGCCGACCTCCCATATGCCGGAGCCCCACTGCTCGGCAGAAAGGACGGTCCGCCATTTCTTATGCTTGCATATCCCAGTTCGGCCATGCACTATGTTGTTCGGACAATTAGTCCAGTAGACTTGTATTCCCTGTATTAACCCTTTCAACCATCCAGAGAACCCAAAGCAGTTGTTCTCGAACTGCTAGTGTTCGGCAGTAAGCAATGCTCACTTCTCGGCAGAACGATATAAATGAGACCCGACCATTTAGGTCGGCAAAGCCTCAGCTTGGTCGGCAAATATCCCAGAAGCCACTAGCATGACCTTGCG
>NMUG010010145.1:0-11048 GCA_002855965.1 Monotropa hypopitys | reverse complement strand
CCGAGGGTGGGATGTACCCTCACTTTTCTTTTATGTTCAGCACTTCTGTTGTAGCCGTTTGACATTTGTTCTACCTTCCGCTTTTCTATTCATATTGTATAATGAATGTAATGAGAACTTGGATGAAGTGCATAGATACTACAAGTGTTGACCTCCCATGCTTTTATTTAAATTGTTTAAAAAAATGGTTTGAAAATCCGGGGCGTGACAACTTGGTATCAGAGCTTTCGGTTCGAATACCTTGGAACCGTGGGGAGACGCCTAGTCTCCATGGGTTCTCTTGGTCATTACACTGTTCTTCGGTCATGTTTGTGTGCTTGATGTGCTCTATCACATCATGACCTTGTGTCCTTGAGGTATCTTTCGTGTTTGTCTCTTTCCGTAAATGTTGAGTTGTTTCTTCCTTCGGATGTAGAGTGTTGTTCTCTTGTGGCAAGTCTTGTTACCTTGCGGTGTTAGTGTGCTCTTGTGTCCTCACTCTAGGTGGTCTTGATACATCTTGGGTGGTTATTATTGGGTTTTAGGCTCCTCTGTGCCTTTAGAGTTGAGTAAGTGGTATGTAGTAAGATGAGATTTTTAGAAGCATTTGAGGATTAGTATTGTGGTTATTCCTCGTCTCGCTGTTAGTGAGGCAGAACTTGGGTTTGGTCGGCACACTGAATTGAAATTTTGGAGGCCTTGGCTTTGGTTTGATGATTAGTGATATCTCTTGGAGACCTTTTGTTTCAAAGTTGGTTGTTTTTCCATGATTGAGGTATTAACACTCGTGTAGTTGTTGGTAAAATGGGCCTTAGGGTTCATTCGAATAGGTGTTTCCTTTCCTAATTCGGTAGAAATATTGAGGCATTACCGATATTTCCTAGTGTTTTCTTTTAAGGGGTATGACCCGTCGGTCATATCTCCTTGCGAGATTGAACTATTTTGCCTATATGGGGATTCTGTATTGAGAAAGAAATCAGTGGTGTTGTTTGGAAATCTTTGCTTTGTTCCCTGCCCCGTTGGTTGGGAGGTGGAAAGTTGATTTTAGTGGCAAGTCGCTTTAGTCCTTCGTCCGTGGACTTGAGTTGAGATTGGCGTTAGTTTCGTCGTCGATGTTTTTCCCATATCTTATCATATCGGTCATATGTTTCTTGTACTCGCTCCATATCTTGTAAATTGGAGAGATTGAGTTTGGCTTTGGCATCATGGTATGTTTAGTCTCTTGTGACTTGGTTATAGATGGGGTTGAAATTCCCTATTGAAATCTCTTAAGTTTGGGAGAATTGACTAAATTTTTGTTGTTGTTAGGGCATGAGTTCTCTTGAGGCTATTGGGATTTAGGCATTTCGATCCGTTTGAGTTTAAGTCTTTCCATAGTCTTGTGAAGAACCTTGAAGTGTCAGTGAAAAATTTTGGGATAGTTCTCTTTAAGGGGTATGACCCATTGGTCATAAACTATCGGTAAGATCACCTTGGTTTTGTTGGTCGTAAGTCTAAGTTAAAGTGTTAGAGTTGTTTTGGGCTAACCGTTGGCTTGAGGTGCGATTCGAGATGCTTTCGTCTTTGGATAGAAGTTTCGTATTGTGGTAAAAGTGGTTAAGTTTACCTTTTGCAGTCCTATATCCAGTGGTTGTGCGTTGGCCTTAGATGTGTTAGTGCTCGACGACCTAGTCGATTGAGGAGCGTGTGTGTGCGCACCGTGATCATCATCATAGTTTCCCATTAGATGATTCGATTAAGGTCAACCCTTGGCCTACTAGGATTCGTGAGATCCTCCTTACGTTCAAAGTTGTTAGTATCGGCATCACAGTAGCGCAGCAGAAGCGTGGTGGGGTACGATTGTGATGGCATGAAGAAATATTCCTATGATCTCGAAATCACCTTTGAAAGAGAAATTCTTCCCCTACTCCTTTCAGTGTAATGTTACAAATAATGGTTCGAGTAGTGGCCTTGGTTAGCGTGTTGGTTTCCCAACCTACTTCCCGATTTTGAATCTTGTAATTCGGCCACTTGGCTTGTAGGGCTCTAAGTGTAGAATGATTAATCCGGCTTACAAATCTTGCTTTTCGCCTTCGTTCGTGGGTCAACGGAGTCATAAATTAACGTTCCTCCAGTTGGTATTCTTAGGCATTGGATCGATGTTCCCCCTTGTTTCCGTTGCCTTTGTTATGCTTGTCTTGCGACTAGTTGTGAAATTTGTTGACTTTTGATAGCTTCCATCTGAGTCGTGCTCCGTTCAAATGTAAGTTATAAGACTCGTTGATTCTTGGATGACATATCTTTGGCTCACATCTTGCTTGATGCGTGTGGTGGAAGCCTCTATCGTCATGGTATTCTTGATTAAAATGTGATTGTTCCCTTTTTGGTCGCGAGGTCCTAGTGGAATTAGAAGTTCTCCTTCTCGTTCGTGATGCTTTGCGCTGAACGTGGTATTGATCGTTGGATAGACGTGCATGGACCAAGGAAATGCGTATTTGATTGACCGTGGGAAAGTTTGGAACGAATGCATATTGTGGTCTAGGCTTGGTGTGAGTTTAGTGTCATGCCATATTGTTTGGGCTTGGCGCTTGTACATTTTGGTGTGCGTGGATGCGTGAGTATTTTTTTGTTATGTGATATACGTTTGACGTGGTGAATTGGTTTGAGAAGAGCTACCGTCCGGGGCATCTCAAAGCAAATCACTAAGGTCATACGGTTACCACACTAGGATGTGTGTATTTAGTGTGATGCGTTCTTTGGCTCAAGAGTTTGAAGCATATTCATGCGTTGCATTTATGTTTTTTTGGCTAGTTCGTGGGCATGGGTGCGATGATGACACTCAAATTACTTGCATGCGAGTTTGTAGAACCGATTCGTTCCTCGTTGTAAAGGTTGTTGTAGGAAGATTGTTGGCTTCTTGCTCTTGAGGAGATTAATCTCTTCTGGGATCCTCCGTCACTTGTATCTTGACAAGATTATTTTTTTTGTATGTGTCGGTGTGTCCACACCTTATCGAGAGTAGTCTTTTTCATTAGTGTGTCACGTTGGTTTTCTCAAGTTGGTGTTCCTCGATGAAAATCTTTAGATCACTCTCCTAAATAACTCTCGTGGATGAATCACCGGATGTCGAAGTAATAATTATGTGGGATTGAGCATTCGAATGCCCGTATCGGATTCACGTGTTTTAGTTGACCTCCTTACCGTTCTTGTTGGGATCCAACTCTTGAGGAGTTTGTTGTGTAAGTAAGTTTTGGTTTCGATTCGATCATTGAGGAATGAATACGTTGGTCTCGTTAGTCGGTGGCACAGTTTGCATCCCCTTCCTTGTCTTGTTTAATTTCGAGGACAAAATTTCTTTAAGGGGTATGAGATGTAACGACCTAGAAACTTAAATGTTTTTTAAGGAAAATGTATATTTTTTATATAATCAATGAAGGCCGCGGCTCAATAGATGATTTTCTAGTAGTTTAAGAATAGTGAGAACCCCCGGTATTGAGTTGGGATGGTTTTTGGTCGTTCCGGTAATCGGCCGAGGCCCTTCTAGGCCGATTATGACCCTGAGATGTTCTGAAATTTTACATGTACTCTTCATCAATGTTGTATATAATTTCATTAGAAATCCAACGCAACTTGAATCGTGTCAATCGGAGTTCGGACGAATACGTTACGGCCAAAATACTCTCAGTCAACATTGAGTTTCACACAGCAGATTTTCATATCGAAATAAGGTCTCTTCCACCCTTCTTTATATCGATATAGGGTCCTGGCTGCCCTCTTTTGAGGCTATATTTCGATATGTATCACCCCTTTGCTTCCTTTCATTTCGATATGAAATGTCGTCTGGTCAGTTTTTCTTCACACATATTTCGATATATGGTTCCTTATGCATTTCGAAATGATGCTCCGGGGAGGAGTTTTGGGGACGTTTTAAGGGCATTTTAGTCTTTCCCATGGGCGTATATATAGTTGATTTTTATGTAGAGAATAGTCCAGAACACATTTTTGACATCTCACTCCCTCTCTCTAACCCTAAAAACGGGTTCTCTCCCCCTCTCTCTAAAAATCTCCCTCTCTCTACAAATTGGTGGCCTTCCAAGCCTTGGATGGAGTTTCTCCAAGGCGAAATCTTGTTCCCCTCATCAAGAGCTCTCCGTCAACCTCCACCACGAGTTCATCCGACGACTTTTGGAACTCCGGCGACTTTCCGGCGAGGAGCTATGGAGATGCGGTCTTGAGGAACGTTGAAGAGGATGAGGCGATCTACGCGGTGGCGGGTTCGGTTTGCGGCGACATTTTCCGTCGATTGCTCCGGTGGGTAAATTCTTGATCTCTATCAAATATGTACGTGTGTGTGATTCCCATATTCGTACTAAGATTTCCATAGAATTGTGATTGTATAATATTTGGTGTTAGGATGGAAATCCTCTGGTAGAATCACACGAACTTGGGTTGATGTCACGGGTGTTAAATTGTAGATATGAGATTGGTCGGTCACCCATAAATTCATAGATGCCACATGTTCGATTAAATGACTTAGCAAATCGCAAATGGGCCTTTTGGAGAATTTGACATCGTTGAGTAAGTCATAAGACTTGGGTTGAGTCGCGATGGGTTGAGTATCAGAAATTAAAGAATATGGACCCTTTGAGGTAAACCGTGAATGAAATTATGGCGACTTCACTTGATTGTGTGGACCTACTTTGGCATCGCTTAGGTTAGAGGCATAAACTCTCCCGTTGATACTACTTGGGCTTGTTGTCGTTGACATTGAATTTGATGATCAACTTAGAAAGTCGGACATTTTGGTTAGTCCCCCCCTTGACGTGGTGAAGGTTGAGGTTGAAAGGCGGGAAAACGATGATCTGTCTAAAATACCAAATGAACTCCCAATATTGAGGATGTGCCCCACGAGGGCTACTCGTACTCAACCTTGAATCCATCACATGTAAATTATGAAATGAAAACGGGAACGACGACTCATGAATGTGATTGATGACCACGAATATGATTGGATTGTTTCTATGCGGGAATGTACTTGATCTTTAGGGATTCCCGGCATAGTAAACTTGTGATGGCGATCCGGGAATGTACTTGATTTTTAGGGATTCCCAGGATAACATTTGTAACAACGATACGGGGATTGATATGTTCTTATGCGAGAATGTACTTGAGTTTTAGGGATTCCCGGGGTGGTCGCTCCACCCACGACTTTGTGCACAAAGGGGGCTACGTGAGCCCTCCCAACGGCCTTTGGGGAAGACGGATTAGGTTTGGCTAGTGTGTTGACGAGCTACTAGACCAACCTTGCCCTATCAACGTTACAACGATACTCGGATAAATATGGAATGTACTTGATCTTTAGGGATTCCAGGATTTATCCTAAAGGATGAATAAAATATGCAAATACGGAATGTACTTGATTTTTTTAGGGATTCCGGGATTTGTATTAAATCAATGAACTGTGAATAAATACGAGATGTACTTGACCTTTAGGGATCCCGGGATGTATCTAGGTTGATGGAAAACACATGAACGGAATATACTTGTAATGGAATTCCGGATTACTCGTTAAAGTGGAATAAAGGTAAGAATGATGATCTAAATCATATTGGGATAGACTTGTAATGGAATCCCCTTGGCACTTGGTAGTGTGTGATCCTCAGAGCAATAAGAGAACATTTTCGATAGATTTTGTGGACATCCTTCCTTGTTGTCCCTTGTAATATGTTTACTCACCTTGATTAGATATCTTGGCGCAGTTTTGGGTTGGGATCCTTAGTAGATCCTTAGAGTTGTTGGACTTTTGTAATAAGGTTGGTTGAGTCGAGATTTGAGGTCGTTCAGTCGGACTTGGGAAGTTGTGCCTTTGGTGTTCATTTGAGGTTACGGTTTGGGTTAGACACACCTGTCGACAATATGCCTTTGTCTCTGTTGTCATGTGCTAGGCTTACACTGCGCGCACTTCAGTCCTTTTACGGTTCTTGTACTTGACGGTGGACCTCTTTCCCTTAGTAGAGAGCGGGTTGTGACGACTTGTGAGTGAGTTGGTTTAGCCTTTAGGCTTGACACTTTTACTTTCCTTACACTTGAGGAGGTTAGTAGACAGACTTGCAGTTCGGTCCCCTTTACTACTTTGTGTTGTTCTCTCTCTCTCTCTCTACAGCTTTACTACTGTTGTTGCCACTACTGTTGCTCTTGCTCTTTACAGCTTTGCTTGTGTTGACCTTTCCTAGGCATGCACCGCCCGTGCATGTTTGGTAGTGGTCAGGAGTTTATCTACTGAGCCGTGGTTTGCTCAGACCTTCGTGGTCCTCCCCCTTTCAGGTTATTTGCAGGGATTCTTCTGAGTTGTTGAGCTTGGAGCTTAGTCAGCTTTCGGGTTTTCAGTGAAATTTGGCAGCAGGTTTTGTGGTACACTTCTGTTAGCTCCCGAGGGTGGGATGTACCCTCACTTTTCTTTTCTGTTCAGCACTTCTGTTGTAGCCGTTTGGCATTTGTTCTACCTTCCGCTTTTCTATTCATATTGTATAATGAATGTAATGAGAACTTGGATGAAGTGCATAGATACTACAAGTGTTGACCTCCCCTGCTTTTATTTAAATTGTTTAAAAAATGGTTTGAAAATCCGGGGCGTGACAAGAACCCTTTGTCTGGACTCAAGAATGTGAAGAATGCTTTCAAGAAGAAACTTTCGACAACACCAGTTCTAGCTCTACCCAATGGAGAGGAGAAATTTGCAGTCTACAACGATGCTTCACACTAAGGATTGGGATGCGTTTTGATACAACATGGGAAGGTAATTACGTACGCTTTGTGATAATTGAGAAAATACGAGAAGAACTATCCTACTCACGACTTGAAACTTGCGGTCGTTATCTTCGCACTCAAGATTTGGCACTATTATTTGTACGGAGTTACTTGCGATGTATTTACTGATTATAAGAGCTTGAAGTACGTATTTACTCAGAAGGAGCTAAACCTCAGGCAACGCAGATGGCTGGAACTTATGAAAGACTATGATCTCAATATTCAATATCATCCCAGGAAAGCTAACGTGGTAGCAGACGCGCTCAGCAGGAAGCCAGAGGATTCATACTTAATGCACCTTGCAACGATTATCGTAGAACCATCGATTCTCGAGGAAGTCAAGCAGCTACAAATGGAAGATCCCAAGTTGGATAAAATTCGAGAAAACATCAACGATCAAGGGGAGTTTATTTTTCAAGATGGCGCTCTCAAATTCAAGGGACGATTATGCATACCCAACAACGAGGAAATTAAACGGAAGATTATGGATCAAGGCCACAAGACGAAGTTTTCAATTCATCCAGGGTAGACGAAGATGTATCAAGACCCGAAGAGATCATACTGGTGGATGGGAATGAAGAGGGACATAGCAGCGTACGTGAGCATATGTCTGGAGTGTCAACAAATAAAAGAAATGTGGCAAAGACCAATTGGATTACTTCAACCCTTGCCTATTTTGAAATAGATATGGGAAGATATCACAATGGATTATGTTATTGGATTTCCATGATCTATTAAAAGCAACAACGCGATATGGGTAATAGTCGACCGATTGACTAAGTCAGCACATTTTATTCCGATCAAGAATACGTATTCGATGGACCAGATGGCATTTACTTATCTGCGGGAGATTATCCAACTTCACAGAACACCGGTGTCCATTACATCAGATAGAGAGCCATGATTCGTGTCTAGATTCTGAAAAGCATTTCAGAAGGCTATGGGAATGATGCTCAATTTCAGCACATCATTTCATCCGCAAACGGGCGGGCAATCAGAAAGGACGATTCAGACCTTGGAAGATCTTCTATGAGCATGTACGTTGGAGTTTCAAGGAAGCTGGGAGGAGCATCTACCATTGGCAGAATTTTCTTATAACAATGGTTATTAGGAAAGCATTGGAATGTCACCTTTTGAAGCTCTATATAGAAGGAAATGCAGATCACTATCATGCTGGATGGAGACTGGAGAAGGAGAACTCACTGGACCAGAGATAGTGCGGGAAACAATGGAAAAGATCAAGTTGATTCAAGATCGGCTGAAGAGAGCTCAAGATCGCCAGAAGAATTATACAGATTCACGACGAAGAGAAATTGAATTCCGAGAAGGAGAGAAGTATTCCTAAAAGTATCACCAATGAAGGGCATCATCAGATTTAGGAATAGAGGAAAGCTTAACCCTTGCTATATTGGACCTTTCGAAATTCTTGAGAGAATTGGACCAGTCGCTTATCGGTTGCCATTAACACCTGAACTAGCTAATGTTCACGACATATTTTATGTATCAATGCTTCGTCAATATATCTCAAATTCATCGCATGTTCTGATTCAACCATCAATCGAGATCGAGAAGAACCTATCTTATGAAGAACGACCAGTTAAAATCATGGATCGCCAGGAGAAGCAATTAAGGAGTAAAGTGATTCCGTTAGTTAAAGTTTGGTGGGAGAACCAATCTGGAAATGAAGCTATCTGGGAGAAGGAAAACGATATGTGTCAGAAATATCCGCAACTATTTGTATAAGGTATAAGACTTACTCATTGATGCATATATATATATTTAAAGTTTGAGGACAAACTTTTATTTAAGTTAGGGAGGATGTGAGACCCCAGTCCTAGAAAATATTAAATATAAATATTTATTTGAGCAAATATAAATTTCGAGGATTTCATTAGACTTAAAAAGTCTTGGGGTTATAAAAATATTGAAAAGAATTAAAACATGGGCTAAACTGAAAGAAGAAGAAAGTTAGGAGTCCGGTTGAGCAATTGCCGAGCTCAGTAGGAGTCCGGTATAGGGGTCCGGCCACGTCAGCCCGGATGTGGCAGCTCGGCCATGTGAGCAGGCCATCTGGACAGCCACTCTGTCTAGTAAGACAAGAGTTTGGAGTGGGTTGACGTCAGGCTGCACTTCGGCAGAAGAAGCCAAAGTGTGCGGCTGAGTGGACTGAGGTCAGCCAGCTAGAAGCCAAGGCTAGCGGCCGGTGGGACCACTTTTTGGTGAGTGGCACCGTTTATGTGTCTGCCACCGTTCGGATTCAGATTCATACCTTCACCTATAAATATCCTTCTCATTCCCTCCGTTTTTGGTACAATACCAATCGAGAGCATCCATACTCTCTGTTTCTCTCTCTAAAAATTCTGTCTGAAGCAATTCAGTTCGGCAGAGCCTTGAACTTCCATTTCAAGTGCTCGGCAACTCATCTTTCATACTCAATGTGCTCGGCAACCTACTTGTCGCACAGCCCTACCATCAATTATTGTTCGGCAACTCTCAGTCGTACATCCAAACTCCTCAGAAGCATTGTTTGAACTCTGGTCAAATTGTATTCAGCTCGACAATCCTTTTTTAGACTTCCAGACGATCAATTTTAGTTCGGCAAAAGCTTTTTCAGTTCGGCAAACTTTGCATCACATCAGAACCTATTCAGAAAAACCATTTAAGCTCAGATCATTTGACCCCCGACACGTTTAGCTCCGGCCAAAGGTATAACTCTTGTTTTTAACTCATTTTATGCTCGGCAAAAGCCCTAGAACACTAAAATTATTGTTCAGCATACTCATTCGGAGTCTTACTACATATTATTGTTGTTGCTCTTATGCGCGGCCGTTATTCAGCTCGACAAGAGTTTCTACTCGGCCAAAAGAGCTTCGCCGCACATCCATTTGTCTTCTGCTCGGCAAAGCTAGCATTTGGCTAATTTTTTCTCAGACTATTGTTTTTAGTTCGGCCAAGTTATATTTCAGTCCATCTGCACTCTCATACACATGATTGATTGATCATTACTCTGATCGAAGTAAATATTGCTCGGCAGAAGTCAGTCATTCTTTGACTTTACCAGCTCGGCTAGAATCCCAGTTGTTCGAGCAATTGGCCCAAGGCCTTTAAAATTGGTCTCTGGTCATTTTCGACCTATAGTTAACCTAAAAACAAAACTTGAAAATCCATAATTTCGCTCAGCTGAGATGGTGTCCGGACTATAGTATGACAGCTCGGCATCAGGTCAGCCGGTTGTGTTTTAGTTCGGGAGACCATTATTTAGTAGACTTGAGTCTCTGGCAAAATCTATCTATGAGCAGAACATTTAATTTATGTTCAGAAGAGACTTGGTTAACCCTTAACCCTTCGGCCATAGACTTAGATGAGTCTCTGCCAAGTCTGGCAGTTCAGCAAGAGAGTTTCGGTTAGACTGAGATCTGGACAAGAGTCGCCGACAGATTTTGCTTCGGCTAGCTCAGCTCAGCAATGTTTTGATCAGTAGCTTTTTATAGAATTTGATGTATGATTTATTATCCAGATTTGGGCTAGCTTTCATTGAGGAGAAGGGAAATCTAGAAGCCTAAGAAATCTCTATTCAGGTGAATCTCTACATACTACTTTACTCGTACATTTTCAAGTGCTTTTCCTTTGAAATTATGATTATAGTTATTGAACTAAGGATGCTATCTTATTTCCAAAGAGTTTTGAGAAAATGGAATGAGCACAAATCTTTATTTTCACAAGGATGAACAAGATGAATTGTCGATTTGATTAAATGGTTGTTATGAATAATTTAGTACAAAAATCCATACGATAGGGATTATAATAAAATAAAGAGAAAAAGAAAAATGGAGATGAAACGGTAATAAGGTGCTCATACGACAAAAGCACAGATATGAGCCAGTTATTGAAATGCTTATATGACAGAAGCATAAGGCCTAGATGTGAATTGAATAAATGCTTATACGACAAAGGCATAAGGCATGATTATTGAAATGCTTATATGACACAAGCATATCACTACGAAAAGAATATGCATATACGACACAGGCATAGTGCTTTGCATGAATGAATACGCTTATACAACACAAGCGAAAGAATAGATGTTTGTATGATGAATGCTCATACGACAAGGGCAAAGCAACTGAATAAATTGAAGGAAATGATTGATTGATAGGTCTATACGACAAAGACTAAATGTTGAATTGCAGTTTTGTAATATAAATATACAAGTTAGATTTTGATCACCGCAAATGAGAAAGTTGAAAATTATGGTAAAGCATTTTTGCCATTTAAGCCTTGAA